>PVKA01009854.1:0-66678 GCA_004027165.1 Ctenomys sociabilis
TTGAATCTTTGATATAATTCAGCTATAAAAAAACCTGTAAATATAATTTCATGTATGCACCTTGTACAATACCAAAACGTTATGAAAACAGTTTGCAATGTATTAATTCATCGACTCTGTATGGTTAAGGTGTCTTGAAACTGTCTGATTGACATTTGTATTTTAATAAAATAAAAATAAATGGAAAAAAAAAAAAGAAATATGGCTAGCCACCGGGGTATGGGCTAACAGTAATAGACTATGAAGACAAAGCCAGCAAAGACTGTTCATTTTTCTTCGCCTTTCTGCAGCACTCCTTGCTTCCAAGCTTAGGGCAGGACTCTTCTGGAAGGAGGGTCTGTGACCCACCATTATACAAGACGGATCAGAAAATTTCTTTATGCCAAGCTCCTAGACAGAAAGGAGGGGGAAGGCAGGATAGGTTTTATTGCTGGCTTCAGGGAAAGAGGTCCCAGTGTGCTCTTTGAGCACTCTGAGCCACTTTGGAAAGAGAAATTGTGGCTTCTGCAGCTTGTTCTCAGGGGAGCAAAAAGAGGTCAAGAGGTCAGGAGAAGGTGCGGAGGCCTTTCAGTGTACTGAATTTCAAACACTCAAGGGGCCAGAGTCCTGCGTCAGGAGTGTTTTCTGAACCCCAATATTTGCTTTTTCCTTCATCAGGAATAAAAGAGAAAAATTACCATCAGATTTATAATATTCAAAGATCAGCTAAACGGAGTAATAAACTGGTCCCTGGGAAGAGAACCATGATATGCACCAGTTCAGAGTGAGATAATGAAGGATTGTTAGTATTGAAGGGCTGCCCGAATCTCCCACATATGAGATTGGATTTCCCCTATGGTGCAGCATATGAAGTTAGAGGTTCAGGGACAAATTAAACAAGTAGATAAATCCACTCACTTTGTATGGAGAAGGTGGAAGAAAAAGAAGTGGGGTCACAAAAACATAAAAGAGAAGTCTGCAAAATGAAAAAAAGGCTATAGTACAAGGTAAGCAGATGAAGTGAGCCAGGGTCAGGAAGCTCTGGGCCACATCCCAATCTGGTTTCTGTTTAAGTTTTCGCGGTAATGCTGGCCCGTCCAAGCTGCTGTTTCCACTTCTCTCATCTATGCCCTGTTGCACATTCTGAGATTAGACCACAGTCTGAAGCAGGCCTGCAAGCAAGAAAGGCTTTTAGGGATTTAAAAAAAAAATTTATCTTGTATGGTAAAATCTGTGTAGGGATTCATGCAGGTGATGTGGTGGTGGAGCCATGGGAAGGACAGAAGGTCCTGGTGCAGACAGACAAGGGACATAGAGGCAGAGAGGATTGTGAGGTCATGGGGTCTGATAGAAAGAGTGAGACCTCTCCTGGACTGCACTACAGGCTCAAAGGCAAGATCGCACAGCCCTCAGAGAGGCTCTTACCCTCTTTCCACCTCTTCCGAGTTCTGGCATTGTAGTTGGTCACAAGGCATTGAGGATGCTGGAAGCCACCTCTGGATGACTGCAGTCAGGCAGGTAGTGCATCCAGCACCCACCTTTCCTTGTGAGGCGCAGCTGTTAATTGCACTAAGTGACAAAGATTCTCCTCATTGTGTGGTTGACACAAGAATGAATCTTTGTTCCTGACTGCAGATAATAGATATCCTGATGGTGCTCAGGAACCAGGCCAGGAGTATGCACTCCACACCAGGCAATGGGTACAGCAGCTTCTTCTGAGTCCTCTCAGAGCTACAGGGAGACAGAGCAAGCATTATTAGGTTAAGTTCCTCCTCAGAAAGCAGAGCCTCCCTCCTTTTCTTGCTGCTCAGTTCTGGCACTGGAACAACCTGTCTCTTTACATTAGTTCAGTCATGGAGAGAAGCAGGCATTTAGAAGGAAATAGTTAGAAAACCCAGGCAAGAATCCACTTCTAAAGTCACAACTGAATGATTGTTTTCTTATTGTGTTACATGAAGCTGGAAAAATCATTTCTTTCTGTACATATTTTTCTTTTGCTTTGTGTTTTCATTCTGCTTAAAACATACATATGTTCCAGAAATGAAAACATTTTCAAAGGGCAGGTTTCAAGGACTCCTAAAAATAGGATCTGTTGCCAAATATACATTTCCCCAATACATACATGGCTGGAAAGAGCACAATGAGAAGCATATGCTGCTCACATTCTCCTGAAGAAAACAAGTCAGAGGACTGGACTTCTTGCCTTGAAACTCTTGAAATTAATGCTTCTCAGTTCAGTGTTATCCCAAGTCTTCACATATCATTCTTAGCATATTTTATGCTTATCTTTTAATCAAGGCTTTAAAAAGCTACTAAGAATACTTTTATTCCTCAAATGGAAAAGAAAAGAGTTATTGCATTACATAAGTCTATGGCTTGACATAGACCTTTCCAGAGATGTGGAAAAGGCATACTTGTTGAGGGAGAAGATCTTTTATTTCTTTCTTTCTGTGGTCTGCAGTCAGGAATCCCTTCAAATTCTCTTTAAGAGAAGAAAGGAAGAACATAAGTACATTCACTCAAGGAAGTAGACAGTGGTGAGGGTTTGTTTAGAATTCTGTGTTGTCTCTGTGTGTGGGCACCCTCTATTCCTACCTCTGCACTTCGCAACTGAAAAAAAAAAATCATTTTTGCTGAGCTCTATTTTCAATGCCTTCTTTCGGTTTCTGAAAAAAATAAAACAAAACACTGTTGATCAACAAGGAATCGATACTTTTAATTAGTATATCTCGCTTTGTCAAAGGCTCAAAACCTGCATGGCTGGCTGCTTCCTTTCTGGGAGGGCTCCTGTGGGACTGAGGCTGCTGGCTCCCTGGAGACCTCCTCGCTCTGAGGTGGGATCTTGGAGGCAGAGCTGGTACACAGAGTGCCACTGGAAACCTTCACTCTTGGAAGTATCAGGCTTCCTCAACTCTGGTTAAAATCTGTCTTTTACATCTTGATAGGCCATGGAAAAAGAAATTAAGAAAAGGTTTCACCTTTGCTGTTAAAAAGTTGTAAGCTTTGCTCACATTTGCCAGAGAAAGGGCTTATAGCACCGATTAGCATGAATTATTAACTCCAAGATTAATAATTTATCAGAAGCCTAAAGGCCCGAGGCACTGCCAGATCACACCGTTGACATAAAAACAAAGAAAACAATGTAGATCTAAGTATAATAACTTGTGGATGATGCTCGAAATAAGTAATGGCATTTAGGTTTTCTAAAATACTATTTACCCTCTAAGAGTTCTACAGATTTACTAATAATTCTTATAGTGACAGATTCTGGTTTTAGAAACCTTTATTTAGAAAATATTCTTTTACTATTTTCAGAATCAATTTCTAGCCAAGCATTTGCCTATGTTACTTCATTTAATGAATCTGATCAAACAGTGTGATTAGCATTCACATGTTATAGAGGGGGGCAGGACAGACCCAGAACTACACAAGAAAATAGATGGCAGTTGGTTGGATTCATTTGGTAGGGCTGCTGTAACAAAGTATCCCAACTGAGTGACTAAGAAGACAGATATTTATTGGCTTGCTGTTACAGGGACAAGATAGGGAGACCCAGATGTCAATATGGTTGGTTCCCCCTCACTTCTGGCTGTCTGTTAGCCATCTTTAGCATGACTGGCCTCCATATGCATCAGCCTCATCTCTGCCTTCATCTTTCCAGGATGTTCTCTCTGCATGCAAATTTCTCCTTTTATAAGGAAGTCAGTCATACTGGATTAGGACCTATCTTACTCATTGTATTTTGAACTTGATTGCCTCTATAGGGCTCCTGCTTCCAAATAAAGCCATGTTCTGAGGTGCTGGGGGTAGAACTTCACTACATGGATCTTGGCAATGAGGCATGCCATTTGATGCACGGCACGGATAGAGCCCAGATTCCACCCAGGATGCCTTGCTTGGATCTGTGCTGTCACCTGCGGCCATGCTGCTGCTCATCTTTTGTTCTGTCTGAGTGCACACAGCTCATGTTCAATTTTAAGCATCTTACTGACTCCTATCCAGGAGCTGTCCTTGGCGTGGGTGCTCGTGGAGACAATGTCTTCTTAAGTTCAGGCAGACACTTGCTTAATTAGGGGGATCAGACTGCTTTACAGCTAGACAGTCATTAAATACTCTTCAAACCAGGAGCTACTATGTTTTGGAATCCAAAAGCTCTTTCTTCTTCCCTCTTGAGCACATGTTTGCTGAAATTCGTATTTTTAAAGGCATTTTAGCAGGGAGAGGCCTAATTACTTCCTTTTGTTCTCTTCCAAATTCCTGTTTGGGAGGCTATGATGAGGTAATGCTGACAGCATTTCTTTTCCTTTGCAAATCCACCTGATCTCATCACATCTTGAGATGGGATGAGGGGAACCAAAGGCCGATGAGTTCTGGTTCTTTGGCCTTAAAACTTGATGGGGAGGGACAGTTTGAAAACAGAGAAGAGAAAGGGGAAAAAGGGAGAAAAGACAGGAAGAACAGAGGAAAGAATTTTGCATAATGAAAATTTAAAAAATTGGGAAATTATGGTTTGCTTTATGAAATCCCAAGTTCCAAATGAGCAGAATGACATTTCCCATGTGGTTATAGTAGTAAACTCAGGAATTGATGTGCTCCAAGCATTTTTACTGCACACCTTGCTACCGAGTTCCTCTGACAGATGGCCAGGAGCTTCATTGTAAAGACGGCCTTCCCCAAACTGTACTCTGTACTTGGCTCCTAACCTCAATATTTTAGGAAATTTCTCTTTTTTCTGTTTCTTTCTTTGTGTGTTTAGACTTAATAGCATTTTGGTGCAATTTATATGTCAGATGAATTCTCTGATTTTCTTCTTCTTTGAATTAAACACTGAGAGAAAAACCATGCTGGAGAAGGCCAGGTTGATTACAGGAATTCATTCTGATTTTCATTGAATACATTGTCCACTCCTTTTGCTGTGCTTGCAATTGGCTTTGTTCTGGCAGCAGAAGTCATGGACTCACTTGTAAACTAAGAGAGGGGACAAACAGAGGTCACTGCTCCAGGCTGGGTCCTTGGCCTTGTGTCCTGCTGAGTCTCTAAGGGGGACAGCAGATCTGTTTAAGAAGGCCTATCTCTTGTCTTGAAATGACTGGCCTGGAAATGTGATCATGTTTTTCCTGCCCTTGCTGTCTTTGGGGCTGCTTTTTTATGGGAGCAGCCTCTAATATTAATCTAGACAGAATGCAGCAAGTTGATGGGTTGCACAACCCTCCACAAGCCTCTACTTTCCCTGTATCTGTGCTTTCTGTAATGCAGCTTTTCAATTCTCCCACCAAGGGAGAGCTCATTTCTTCTGTTCTTAAAATTGGGTTGCTCTGGGACTTGCCAGGTCAATAGACAGAGCACAGCAGAGGTGATGGTGGCCTATTGCTACACCTAGAGCAGGAGTTCTGTGTGTTGAGGTGGTGCTATTCCTCACTGGAACTGGGCCCAGAGGACAGGTGGAGATCACAGAGGTCTTCAGGATGGTGAGCACACACGTGGAGCAGCTATCTCAGCTGAGGCAACTCAGATTCTAGCTCAGTGGTGGTGAATTTATGGTTCATATGTCATGGTGGGCTGTTGTTATCAGTGGAAACTCTAAAAGTTTCACCACTATTCTTGTCAGTCCTTAGCTGACTCAGGAGCTAAGTACAGGTGCATATATATGTGCAAGCCCAGGAAAAATCTTGTCCTGAGCCCAGACCAAATGCTGACCAAATCTTTAGCTATACAAGTTTTAAGCCAACACTGTGCAATAAAAGTCAAGTGATATGCTATTCTGGAAATTTGATCAAGTATATTTTCTGGTCATCAACAAATGTTTGAAATACATTTTAACTAAATGCTTCAAATAAAAAAAGTCCACCATCATTGGGGCCACCTCTGGTATTCAAACTCCTGAAGCTACCTTTTGGGCTTTTTTCTCGTGTGGTGCAAGATACAACATTTTATTCTTCACTTTGGACAGGTTGCAAGTAAAGTTCAAAAGGTACTAAAGTTGAGTTGCTTATGCTCAGGTCCATGCATGTGTGGTACTCCTTAAAATTTTTTCCCGACATACCTCACTGATATCAACATTGTCCTAGTCCTGCTTGGATGGAGACATCTAGGTTGATTTCCTCTTAACCTTGGTCCCTTCCTTGTCCTTCTGAACCCTCCAAGCTGTGGAAGTATCTGTCATTCCTGGGAAGAGCTGGAACTGTACTCTTAAAGATGCTGCGGAGTCCTCACCCCTGCAGAGTCATGAAAGCTATGCTAAGGATGTCGTCTACTTCCTCTCCTGACTCCTGGGCCCTCCGTCATTAGGGCCCATCACAGCATCTCTTTACTGAGACAGCTGACTCCATTGGCTGAGGAAAGGTACCGTAAGGTCCAGGAAGAATGTGGAGGAGTACGTGAGGGCCCGAGCCTGGCCTGGGGTGCTAGGTTATGGCCTCTAAACAGACGAGCTGAAAGAGAATTTATTGATGTGAGGAGACTCTTCAGAGATTGCAGGTCTGGTCAGGGACCACAACGGACTGTATAACCTTGCTACTGGATTGCCTAGAACTGCATCACCACTTTCTGGGCCAGACCTCTCCAGAAAATTGATTTACTAGGATGAGGACTGTGGAGTGGGGAGCTTCAATTATTTGGAGTTAGGAGATGCAAAATCCATAATTAAGACTTTCAATTTGATGCTGTCACTCTGTCCCTGTGCTTGCCTTGCTCTCTAACATTATTAACCTGTTAAGTAAAAACGGTTTAAAACCCTATATGTTCTTATAGCTGTTGACAATATTTACTCTCATTCTCTGATTCCTCCTTTCTGTTTCAGCCCACTGAATTCCAAACTGTTCTTACTCAGGTCCTCTTTTAATTCAGAAAACATAGTAGACCCTGTTAGACCTTACATAATGACAAAAATGCTTCACTTTCATTACATTTATCATGAGAATTCCTTGTAGGATTGGATTTGCTTTTGTTTAACATGGTTGGCAGAATAATGCTGTGTCTCCCCAAAGATGTGCACATTCTAATCCAAGAACCTATGACTATTTTATATAGTAAAAACAATTAAGATTGTTCATAAGCTGGCCTTGAGATGAGGCAGTGATGCTGAGTTATCTGAGTGGGCCTGATTTCATTATATGGACCCTCTTGAGTCAAAGAAGGAGGTCAGAGAGAAAGATTTGAAGATGCTGTGCTACTGGCACTGTGTCTGGAGATGCAAGAAAGGGCCACAAGCCAAGAAATGCAGCAGTGGTCAGGCAGCTGGTGCATGGTTGAAGCCTGCAATGAGGGAGTCTCCTGAAGCCAGGAGATGGGCAAGGCAGCCCGTGCTGCAGACTGTAGAGAGGGGATCCCTCATCACCAAAACCCATTCTGTGTATGAGATGTCAGATGACTTCATTGAACTGTGGCATAGATTCTGTGATCTCTCCTCCTAATCTATATGTGGAAGGTCTAATCCTGAATAACCTCAGCATGGGGCCTTTGGGAAATGGGGTTTTTAGAGAGGAAGTCTTGTTAAAAGGATTAGGGTGGGCCCTAATTCAATACAACTGTTGTTGCTGCTAAAAGGGAAATTTGGACACAGGGGACTCAGACACCTACAGGTGAAGATGCCCACAGGGGAGGAGACACTGGGGAAGAAGGCACTCTATAAGCCAAAGACAGAGCCCTGGAACAGGCCCTCCATTTCAGCCTTGCAGGAAACAGCCCATGTATACCTTTGGCCTCCAGGCTTGTGAGACACTATATTTCCATTGTTTAAATCACCTACAGCATAGAATAGAAGACTTTCATACAAAAATAAGGTTCAATGTAGATATAATGGCTAATGATTTCTTTAAGAAAAAACATCAAATAAAGGTAAAAGACAAAAACCAAATGATTAGTGTAACTGTTGTACTAACCTATTTTGAAGCTGTTTCATTGCTATTTTATCTTTTTTCATTAAAATGAATAAAATGTAAAAAACAAAATAAAAAATAAATAAATCACCTACAGCATGCTTGCTTGTTACAGCAGGTTTAGCAGTCTCCAAGCTGCAAATTTCTACAGCTGTTTCTATCTATCTCTTTTGAAAAGTCATGTCCATTCCTTGGGGAGCTGGTGAAGTGAGCCCTTCTGTCACTGCTCTATAGTGCTTGAGTTTAAGTGTCAAGGATCCCACCTTTGCTGTTCTTCTAGCATCAAGGACAAGAGGAAAAGGTGAAAACCTAGAGGCTCCATGCCAGGCTGGAGGGTCAGTGAGGAGCCATCTATTACAATGCCGACTTTCTGAGAAGAGGAATTAAAGGCGCATAATCTCATTTTCTCCAAAGACAAGTAATGATTACAGGGTCCCAACTTCTGGAAAGTAAGATGCTTCTGCGAATTTCTGCAAAGACAAACAAAGTTAGAGAACAGGTTATAAATGGGGCTTGTGCCTGAGGACCATGACTCAGTGACTCAGGCTGTGCCTGTCACTCTAACTCGATTCCAAAGCCCCACCCTCACTGAGCCCACAGCTTCCTCAGCTTCCCAGCACCACTGTGCCTTAGGAGTCTGAAAGACAGAAGTTAGGAAACATACCTGTGTTTCTGGTAGGTTCACAAGTGATTCCTTTTCCTCTTGGAGATAGGATTCATTTATTTACTAGAGCTTTTCATTGATGCCCAATAGCCACCTGTCCTAGGGAGCTTGACCTTAAGGAAACTCTGTGCTGAATCTCATTTGTGCTCTTGCTAGGGAGTGTCACTCTGTGTAGAATATCAAAAGGAAGCTTGTTTGAGTTCCTGACACTTCCTGCTTTATTATTACTATTTTTTCTTTCCATTTGATGAATACCGTGGGGATGACTAACATGGTGTTTTTAAACCTACTGTCAGTCACCTTCTTGTCACTATGACAAAGTGCCTGACATACACAGCTCAGTGAAGGACAAGTTTGTTTTTGGCTCATGTTGTAGAGACTTCAGTTAATGGGCTGACTGTTACACCATGGTGATGTAGGATGTTGTAGTGGTAGGGTGTGGTTAAAGAAAGCTCTTTGTCTCATTCCAGCCAGGATGCAGACAGGGGGAAGAGCTGGGCAGAAGGAGCTAGGGACCAGATGTGGTCCTGCAGGTCATGCTTTTAGGGTCTGCTCCCTTCAACTAGGCCCTAGCTCCTCTTTTCAACACCTCCCAATAATGCCATTGAGTTATGATTTCATCAGAGATGCAGTCCACTGATGAAGTTAGAGCCCTCACGATCCAGTTACTTATGAAAATTCTATCAGCAACAGAATTCTCAACACAGCCCTGTTTAGGGGTATATTGGATCACAACTGCAACATGTTATACATGGTGATTTTGCTGGGAAGTTCAGAATTATAACTGCTTAATTTAGGAGGCTAGATGTGTCTTCACAAATGATGGAGTTTGCCTTTTCGTTGGAAATGTGGAAGACAGAGAGAAAGATGTGAGTGAGAACTTTTGGGGAAGGTGAAAGTTGGCATCCTCTGGTGAGTTTACAGGGGGTACGACATCAGGCAAAACTGCTTGGCAGGATACATTGCTCTGCATAGCAAGGTCCTTAGAGAAAAGACTAGTAAGGTCAGCTCTAAAGGAAAGGGACTAGGTAGCTAGGACCAGAAGCAATATTAAGTATTTCCAAAATATACAGCCCAGGCTTGCTTGTGTAGATGATGGTATAAAGTAATTAATAAATTCTTAGCCCTCAAATTATGAAATTATGAACACCAGTTTATTCTTACATGTTTTGATGTTAAAGCATACATCTGGGCAATGAGGCATTTGGGTGTTTAGCTAGCAATGGGGGGTTGGGGAGAATATGGAGAGAGAGAGAGAATGAGAGGGAGAGAGGAAGAGGGAGAGAGAGAAAGGGGAGGGAGGGAGAGAAAGAATGAGAGAGAGAGAGAATGAGAATGAGAGTGAGAGTGGGAGAGAGAGAGGGGAAAAGAGGAGGAAAGGGATAGAGGGAGACAGGGAGGGAGGAAGGGAGAGAGAGAGAATGAGAGGGAGAGACGGAGGGATGGAGGGAGGGATGGAGATGGAGAGAGAGAGAATGAGGAGAGAGGGAGAAAGAATGAGAGAGAGAGAGAGAGAGAGAGAGAGAGGGAGGGAGGGAGGGAGAGAGGGAAAGAGGAAAAGAGGGAATGGGAGAGAGACAGAGTGAAAGAGCAGGTTTTTGAGTTGTGCATACTCAGACCTAATAGTAGTCATTCTGGGTTGAGTATTGTTTTTGTTTTGTACTGGAGATCAAACTGAAGGCCTTGCATTTGCCAGGCAGGTGGTTATGCAGCTGAGTATTTCCTTAGCCCTGGGGTTGAGTATGGAATGGTGCTGTTTCTGGTGGGATTTCCTGGCATTCTTCCTGACACACTCCAGAGTGGGCTATCAGTAGAGAGTGTGTGAACCTGAATTCCAGGTGATTTTACCTGTTTCCCTGTTATTTATTTAGTCATGACAGTCTTGAGAAACCATTGAATCTCTTTTATGTCTTTTCATCACTAGTAAAAGAAATTATCTTATCTGCACTTTCTCCATATTTAATGCCAACATTAAATTTTGCAGTAGTTTAAGGATTTTTAAAATTGTTTTAGAGCTTCAGAAGGAAGGGAAGGATGAAGAAAGAATAGAAAGAAAATGGGCAGAAAAATGGAGGAGAGAAGAAAGAAGGGAAAAAAGAAGAAAAGGGAAAAAAGCAGGAAGGATAAACACCATTTGAACTTAATTTTGCCACCATTTGAGATCTCTGAATTAATCTAGTCAAAGTTGGACACTTGGAGGGTCAAGTATGCAGCATCTCTCAAAACCTGTTTCCTAAATATGTGTAAATAAGAATGTTGAGTACCACGGTAATTATATTTTCTCTGTAAATCAGTGCTTATGCTCTGTCTGTGAATCTAAATTCCAGTCTTTGGAAACTTAATTGCTTTACGTGCCTTAACTGTTGTTGGCTGCTGCAATCTTAAAACTATGAGGATTCTCCTTAAAACTGCACCACTGTGCAATATCCTTTCGCCCAGTCCTAAACCACAAAACCTATCACAAAGTCTGGCCAAGCAGATCAGCAGTAAGAGGATGTCTTTGGAAGAGTAAGATGAACATTAAATTAATCAGTCAAAGCTCTGGGGGAAATGGCCACTAATTTCAAATTTGTCATCTCTGGAAAATCAATTATTATTATGTTTATTGATGTTGTATTTGTCACTATTTTCAGCCATTTCCCCTGATGACATGGTTAAACTAAGAACCTTGTTATAAAGGAGATTAGACATGTTTGATTCTGGTTTTAGACTTTTCACCTCTCTGCTACCTGGGAACAGGGAAAATTTTCAACTGCTAAAGGACAAAAACTGAGCTTGCTTTTCTTTGTTCTTTCTATAGTGAGTCCTTTTACCCTATGAAATTCTAAGCATTTAGTTAAATACTGGCTATTGCTCATTTTTTACTCAGGAGGATATTGGAGACATGCATATAAAGTCAACACTCTCTTGGAACCGATTGGGTCTTGGGATTTGCTTCTTTACCCTAAGACGGTTTAGAGAATCCTCCAACTCAGTATGAGGTAGAGTTTCCCAATATTAGTTGCATAGAAAGGGGCTTCTTACTATTCTATTTAATCCCCTAAATGGCCTTGTCAGAAACAAATGAGTTAATGCCTCTGTGCACACCCTGTTCCAAACCTAATTATCTGTGTCCTGTTGAATTGTACCACAGTAATTATATCCTCTCTGTAACTCAGTGCTTATGTTTGAAGCACTGGGTGGTTTTTTGAAGCACTGTGTGACTTGGAAACTCCACAACAATGATCAAGACAGATATGCTTGAAAATAACATAATGCATGTCTTTTTTTATATGCTTGCCTATGACATTTGCACATTCAAATATACAAAACTGTAGTCATATATGGATTAGATGCAGCATTATGGGAGTGATTATAGAGTCACAGTCCATATTCTATCATTTTGCATTAGCTGAAATTCATAATAAAATTATATCTATCTATCTATCTATCATCTATCTATCTATCTATCTATCTATCTATCTATCTATCTATCTATCATCTACCTATCCATTAATGTATACTTTAGATTTTGGTTACTGGGCCAAAGTGCCTGACTAGTTTAAGGGATGAGTGGTTTATTATTTTGGCTTATGGTTTCAGAGGTTTTAGTCCATTATCACAAGACTACAACATACAAACATGGGAGAAAAATACTTCATGGTAACTAGGAAGCAGAGAAAGTAGGCAAGGGCAAGGGAGGAGGAAGGAGGATCTAGGGATCAGATAGAGTCCTCAAGATTATGTACTTATGACCTCCATAGGACACATCCTGAATATATATATATATATATATATATATATATATATATATATATATATATATATATATATATATATATTCAGAAGGAAGGGAAGGATGAAAAGGATGAAGAAAGAAAATGGGAGGAAAAATGAAGGAGGAAAAGAAAACAAGGGAAAAAATCTTTGGTAGCAATAGCATATCGATTATAGGGAGAGAAAGACTATTTCTGGAAGATTGGTGAGAAACAGCTATCCTGAGAAGACCAGAGAGGATGCACTCCCCTTCCAGAAAGGAAGTGGATGGAACTGGTGGGAAAATGCTCAGAAGCATTCTGTTGAATGATGCCAAGCAGTGCCCTTCATTGGTGCAGTCACAGGGCCAGAGCCAGACGGCGGCCTGGTACGAGTCTTCGTGGGGAATGCACAGGCCTCTGTTTGGGGCTCAGGCTCAGAGAAGAATGAGCAAGAGGAAGAAATGGAAGTCACGGAGTTACACACATTTCAAGAGGATCCTCTTCTCAAATTTCTTTCTGTGCAGGTAGGAGTATTTTCTCTGACTGTTCCTTCTGTTATTCATTAGTAAGGAACTTGAATTTTCCTTTCCATCTGTAGAACTAAAGCTGTTATCCATGATGACTGTGATATGTTTATTCTTTTTAGAAAATGTATTTACTACAGGCTCTGTAGGGTCTCACCTCACAGATCAGATTTGTAGTGATCCTCCTGCTTTTAGCCTCCCAAGTGCTATGATTACAGGCACGTGCCACCACACCTAGTCTCGGTGGACTCATTAGTGTGCTCCAGGGGCAGGGTGGGCACCGCATGCTGCCTAAAGATTGGACTCCTAGTGATCCACCTGTATTCGGCCTCCCACGGGCGGGGATTACAGGCATAGGTCACCATGCCCAGTCTCAGTTGCAGTATCAGTGCACTCCGGGGGTGGGGCTTGCATGGCAGGCAGGGGATTGAACCCTGGCCCCAGCGCTCTGCCTAAGTAGGCATTTTATTTTATTTTTTTATTAACTTATTTATTTTTATTGAAAAACAAATAGCAATGAGACAGTTTCAAAACCGATTAGTAGGAAAGTTTCAATAATTAATACATTGCATATTATTGTCTTTGCAGTAGTTAATCATAGTACAAGATGCAGACATGATATCCTGTCCACAAACACTATTTTTTAAAGATATCTTGAAAAGATGGGTTTGAAAAATTAACACATTGCAAACTGTTTTCATCATATTTTGGTAGCATAGAGGGTGCATATATGATATTATACTTACAGACATTATTATACTGTAGTCTCATCAGTAAATTAAGAGAGTGTAGCTTTTTGTGTATCTTGTTTTTTATACCTGAATTACACCAAAGATTCAATAATTAATACTTTCTACCTTGTTATTTTCCTAGTGGTTGTCCATAGTACTAGAAGCCAACATAATATCCTATCCAACCATCATTAGTGCAAATATTGCCTCTCATAGGATTATGTAGAAGCACGGCATTATCTATCCCAACTGTACTGTACATACACACATATCATGATTCTTCCTTTCTATACCCCTTCCTTTGTCTACACCTGTCAAAGATGGGCACTCCATTGTCCTTCAACTAACTTAGGTGTCTTAACTCAACAACACAATCCAACACAGTCCAGCATTCCATAACAATGGTGAGTTATCTGAAGAAGTTGTCGACCATAGTCATTTACAGCTCAGCTTATTATTATGGCCCCATGATGCATACTTTGTTTTTATACTTTTCTGCTGGATGGGTAAGACCTATATAGAGCAAGACTTATGTACCAACACACATACTTTATGTTTCTTATGTGGTCAGTGAAGTCCCCTCAGGTTTTATCTTGCAGTCCTATACATTATTTTGTAGATCCTTTGTCTGTGTCACCCATGTGGAGGAGTCACTGCCAATGCTTGAGCAGTTTGCTCTCTGTGAGAGCTTGAGAGAAAGTTTGTCCTCCATGTGACTCTCCCCAGGCACACTATAGAACTTTGATCTCTTTCCTCTGTGGCTCCATAATCTCCTTGTTCAGAAAATTTGGAGCTCAACTGAGTTTCATGATGTTGTAGTACAGGTTCTCCTATGTTCTGAGTCACTGACCTTGAAAGGCTAAGGCCAAAATGTTGGCTGACCTTGTGGCTCTTCTATTTCTCCAACTTTGATCTGTGATCTTAGGTTGTTAACCATCCAGAAGAAAAGCTGATTAGTATCCTGCAGCATATGCCATTCACTTTGCCTTATCAGACTCAATTGATTTTAGTTGTTGTTGTACATTTCCTTTTGTATTTCTGCTTTTCGCTTCTTATATTAGGGAGACTACACGACATGTGTATCTGGTTTATTTCACTTATGAGTATATGTTTAAGTGGCATTCACTTCAGTATAAATGCTTCAAACTTATCATTCTTAATAGCTGAGTAATACTCCATTATATAGAAATACCACCTCTTTTTCAACCATTCCTCATGTGATGGACATCTTGGTTGTTTCCCAGATTTTGCTATCACACATTGTGTTTCTATAAACATAGGTACACATATATCACTATGATACAATGTTTTCAGTTCCTTTGGGAAAATTCCCAGTAGGGGGATTGCTGGCTTGAATGGGATTTCTAGTCCTGCTCTTTTGAGGACTCTCCACACTGATCTCCACAATGGTTGTATCAGTCTACATTCCCACCAGCAGTAGAGAAGTGTTCCCTTTTCCCCACAACCTCTCCAACATTTGTTGTTGGTTGATTTCCTTATGATAGCCATTCTTTCTGGAGTGAGATGATATCTCAGTGTTGTTTTTATTTGCATTTCACGGATGACTAGCAATGTGGAGCATTTTTTCATATATTTATTCGCTTCTTTAATTTCTTCCTCTGAGAAGTGTGTATTCATCTCAGCTGCCCATTTCTGAATTGGGTCTTTAAATTTGAGGGCCCTGTTATATCTTAGTTCTTTATATATTCTAGATAGTAGTCCTCTGTCTGATTGCTTATTAGTTAGGATTTTTTTCAAAATTTGTAGGTTGTCTCTTCACTCTGTTGACAATTTCTTTTGACATGCAGAAGCTCCTTAAGAAGAGTTGATCCCAGTTGTTGATTCTTTCAAGTGCTTCCCATGCGAATATATGTTTGTTTATGAACTCTTTAGCTACCTCTATGTCTTCAAGAGTTCCTCCTACTTTCTCTTCCAGGAGATTGAGACCACCTAGAATAGCAAAGGCAATCTTGGCCAATAAAGACAAGGCAGGAAGCATCACAATTCCTGACTTGAAATTATACTACAAAGCCACTGTGATAAGATCAACATGGTATTGGCAACAAAATAGACCTGAGTATCAGTGGAATAGATTAGAAGACACAGATGCATCTACAAAAACACTCAGCCATCTGATCTTCGACAAAGGGGCTAAACAAACTCACTGGAAGAAAGATAGCCTCTTTAACAAATGGTGCTGGAAAACATGGCTTTCTACCTGCCAAAAACTAAAACTTGACCCAGTTCTATCACCATGCACTAAGTTAAGGTCAAAATGGATTAAAGATCTAAACATTAAAACAGAAACACTAAGTAGGCACTTTAATTGGCTGAGCTATTTGGCTGACTGGTCATCTTCAAGTTTTTAATTGCAATGAAAAGCTAGAATCACCTAAATGCACAGTAGCCACTAGACTGTTTACCTAGATGTATTCATTAATGCAAGTGTTTTATGTTTTCTTTTTTAGAAAATAATGATATATTGATAAAAATAAATGGTCAATTATTTATTCTATATGCTGGGTCACCAGTCACCTTATAGCTGGGGAGCTCTACATCGTGAAAAAATTACAACCTTTCTTATAATTATAGAAAAACCAAATTGGACCACCTAGTGTATCCTCAGTCAGGAATGGAAAATGTAGTTATCAAGGTGTGACATTTCAATGACATGCTTCAAAAGGAAGATCAACTCTAAAAATCAACTGTTCTTACATAAAAATGTATTTCAATTAAATTATCTTACTGAGTTTAGAACTTATTTCTTAAGATATTTTTGTACTGTGACATTTTGTAGGAGCATAATCATGTGTTTCAGGCTGTTAAATATGAAATAGTGTTAGGAAACTACTTAGAAACCAATTTTTAAAAGAGGAATTTGAAGATTCAGAGGTGGAGGTGCTCAAGGTGGTGTCTACTAGCCAGAATTTAGATTTTTTGGTTTTCATTCCATTTATCTTGGTAAAAAGCCCTATGGTATCTTTTATTTGAACACAATCAGATGTGTATATTTTAATGGCAGTGGTATATGTCCATGTCTGTGCCACTGGGTGAACAGCATTTTCTGGCTACAGGGGCCCCATCTTAACCCTTTAGTTTTCCCTTTGGACTCAGCTATGTGTCCCTGGCAGAAGGAAAACTCCAGGTCATGAATCACTGATGTCATTGCAATTGCTATTTTTTAAAAATGAATTTATAAAAATACTAAAAGACAAAAATAAAACACAATCAGACTATTTTTATTCACTTTAGAGGCTACTCTAAGCAACTCTAAATGCAGAGCCTCATCACAAGTGCATGACAGTTCTAAATAAGTTGGATTTGATAGGGAGTAGACACTGCTACTTAAAAAACAAAACAAATGAACAACAAACAAACAGATCTGTTTTTTGGATGGGGCAAGCATCATAGCTTCATAGATAAGTTACTGCAGAATTCCTTAAGGCAGTTTTCTCTTTACTAAGACAGAGTGTATAGGTGCAGGGCATGAAAGGTACCCATAAGCTTCTGTTCTGGAGGGTTTACAACTTAAGTTTGCAAATCAAAAATTGGAGAAAAGGAGGGACTGCAAGGTCAGCCAAAATTTTGGCCCTACCCTTTCAAGGTCAGTGAAGACTCAGGACATAGCAGAATTTGTAATGTAACATCATGTAACTCAGTAGTGCCCCAAATTTTCCGATCAAGGAGATTATGGGGGCATAGAGGAAAGTGATCATGATGTAGAGTGTGCCTAAGGAGAGTCATATGGAGAGAAAATATTCTCTCAGGCTTTCACAAAGAGCAAATTGGTCAAGCAATGGCCATGACTCATCCACAAGGCTGACACTGGCAAAGGATCTACAAAGTGAGGTGCAGGGTTACAGGATAAATCCTGAGGGTATGTGACTGACCTTGTCAGATACAAAAGTTACGTTTCTTCTTATATAGGTACTCAGACCCCTCTGCAGACCTTACCTTGCTGGCTCTATGTGTCCTCAGGAACAGCAACTCGTTCCCCCATTGGCTGGCTTCCTGTCTCCATGGTGTCCTGAGGCCTGCTTCAGATGAAGACTTGAGAAGTGAAACCCGAAAGGATCAGCTGTGATGGAGTGGTGGGGAATCAGTGGCATCCAAATGGAGCTCCAACTAGAGAAATCAGTTGAGGGAGGACAATGTAGAGCAAAGGCAGTTTTTGAATATGTAAATAACAACAATAGTGAAATAATAAAAGAGAAGAAAAGGATTTATAGGAGAAGCAAGAGTTCCTACTCTTGCCTCCTCTCCACTCTGCTCTTTCTGTTTCTTAGTTTTTAGATATATTTGATGGTTAAATCCCCTCTCTATGCCATTGGTTGTTATCCCTTTGGTCCAACCCTTCCCCATATGAAGGCATTGCTATTTGATCTTCCTTTGCTACTAAGAAAGTGTCCTTTCTCACTACATAAAAATCAAATGGAATTATAACTTTATGTTTTATACAAAGATGAGTTCCAGATAAAAACCTAGGTTTAAAGTAGCACTCCAATAAATAATTACATATTTTTAACAGAAATTTAGAAATGTAACCATATACAGTGCTGAAACAGGATAAAAAATGATGTATAAAAAGTAAAGCTATATTAATATGCTGAGCTGGAAAAGGTTCAAGTTCTGACATTGCCAGTCCTGTGGATAACCCATTACTATTGTGGACTACTGGACTATATTGGATTATCTTGCTGAATTCACACACCTACAATATTTAAAAGGCAATGAAATACCCATCTCTGACAAAACTAAAAAAAGGGGATATAAATGAAGGACTATTTTGTATCTATATACAAAGTAGTTAGGATAGATGTACAATTACTTTATCTTAATTCAATGAGAAGAAAGATCTGTACTAATAGTATTTGGACAGGATATCATGTCTGCATTTTGTACTATGAACAACCACTAAGGAGTTAACAAAATACAATGCATTAATTATTGTAACTGTCCTACTAACCTGTTTTGAAACTGTCTCATTGCTATTTCTTTGTCAATAAAATTAATAAAAAATAAAGTAGCACTGAGATAATGGGAAAAAATACAGCATTATAGCTTTGTGACTAGGGGGAAGAGAAATCTTGTAGGAGACTTCCATGTTGCAAAAAGATGTAAAAACCAAGTAGATATCATAAAGTTAAAC
The DNA here is from genome assembly GCA_004027165.1 of Ctenomys sociabilis. Lineage (NCBI taxonomy): Eukaryota > Metazoa > Chordata > Mammalia > Rodentia > Ctenomyidae > Ctenomys > Ctenomys sociabilis. Next base: position 18,662 of record PVKA01009854.1, read on the forward strand.
TGTGTATGTTTTATTTATTTCACTCAATTACTTTCCTGAAAGGTTAAGTCAGTTTATAGGAGGATGTATAAAGTTATGTGCAGGTAAGGTTGTTTTAGCCTCTCCTCACTAGCACTTGCCAGGCAGCCCTGTTGCTGTATGAAAGGATGCATTATGGAAATGCTGCATGGGGAGGCTCTGGAGTTGAGTGTCCAAGTCATACCAAATTTATCTCCTGCTAAGTTTATTATTTTGGGGGCACTGACACTATCTGAAGATTGACAGTCCTCTGATTCCATTTGTCCTATAGCTACACTTTGGTGATCAGCCAGCTGGGCAGTAAGTTGGCAGTGTATAATAAGACTGTCCTCCATGATTGAAACAAATGACTCTCTTTTTGTCATCAAAAAGGGAACCTTTATGCATTTGTTTTAGTAATACAAGATCTGACATCATTAATAATCTGGGCTTTTGACTTGTGCTTGTTGAAGACAATGGATGAATGAAAAATTTAATTTTTTAGTAGATCAAAGGAGATGTGCCAATAGATCAAAAATAATTTAGGCAAAGTACGTTTGATGCATGAGATGTTCCACTATCTCTACTCTTTGCTAATTTAGCTCGCATGTGCATGCTGGTGTGGCCCATTGTGAGTCCTGTGAGTGCTACAGTGTAGTGTTCAGATACTTTTAATAGCTAGTCCTCTCTGACTTTTCCTCCACTTCTGTGGGAGGAAACTTTGCCAACCAAGGCAGGTAGAACCAAGACTCTAAGAATAATTTGCAAGCTCCCTTCATCTATTTCTTTCTTGCTGAAACTCATGTGCGGAGCACCCTCTGTTCTTTGACTTTGTCTATAATTCATCTTTTTCTAAGATGCCATCTGACACTCACTTATGGGCTGTGTTTCTCAGATTTATCCCTCAAACTAAGTAAGCACTTAAATCTCAACTGGATCATTTTGCTTTCCATTTTATTCTCTTCTGTGTGGCTTCTCCAAGAACTTTATTCTTGTCTTTGAATAGGTAATCACTTCCACAAAGTTAAAGATCATGTATTTGAATTATTTTACTTTTCAATCCTCATCAACCCAAATAGTTTGATTTCATGGAATCATTGATTTTTGTTTTACATTTAATTGATACTACTAGTGTTACCAATTTATGGGGCACAGTGTGATTTTGATACATTTATGCAATATTTGAAGATCAAACCATTTGTTTATGTTGGGACCCCTTGAACTCTTCTCTACTAGTTATTTTAGATGCACAGTAAATTGTGTGTCTTTTTTATGGTACCAGGGATAGAACTCAGGACCTTACACTTGCCAAGCAAGCACTTATTTCACTGAGCTATCTCCATACCCTGTAAATTATGAACTAAAAGGACATTAAACTGTTTCTTAAAACTTCTGATTTTTCAGCTGTCCTAGAAGAGAAACTTCTAGAATGGTGCCCAAATAAAGCAAAGCAACACTCAGCACAGAAACACCTTTTAGAGCAACTGAAGGATAGCTTTAAAAAAAAAAATCCCTATTTTGTAATCTGGGAGGTTGAGGCTGGAAGATCACAAGTTCAAATCCACATGGCAACAAGTGAGACTCTGTTTCAAAATTTAAAAACAGGACGTATATAGCTAAGTGCAAAGCCTGTAGGTTCAGTACCAAGCACAGTGAATTGGTTGCCCAACAGTGCCAAGCTAGAATGTTCTACTATTCAAGCAGCAAAGTTTAAAGACAAAGACTGCTCATGCTTGTAAATTGGGTCCATAAACAATGAAAAATCCAACTTGAAAAATGCCACTGTTGCCCAGACAAGATATAGTACTTGTGCTAGTGCAGTAAAACATTTGTATTATGATATTATTTTGCATGTTGTTTGCATAAAATACTGTAATCATGGCTCCAAAGGCAGTTGGTGATACTAGTAGTAAAGCTAAGAGGAAAACTGTGAGCACTAAAGTATGGTTAAATAAATCATGGCAAAATTATTAAAGTCCTAGAAAAAACTAAATTTAAATGTAATTTTCGGTCCTTAGAGTCAATCATTTGGTTTTACATTATTTTTGATGAGAAAATTTAGCTCTTGAATTTTCAGTGTTCATACATAAAGTTGGAATGAGTTGACATTGGCAAATGAGTTAACAGCATGACCCCTGCAAAAAAAATCAAATTCTGTCATTGTGCACAGGAAGAAGGAGCTTGGCACTGAGCCCACAACACTGCTACCCTTAGTTATTCCTTGTAGACTCTTTGGAGCACCTTCCTTGGTAAGGCACTAGAAGAGGTTGACTGAGTCTTGTGACGAACCCTGCTTACATATTATTTGGATGCATGCCACCATGGAACTGTTCTGGAGATGTCCACTGATAGCCAATGTTTGCAAATAGTTGAATTCAGCTAAAGATGAATACTATGAAAACACACTAAGACACACCTTTGCTTGCTGCTCCTAAAGAACATGTACAAGTCATGATGAAAGAATATAGTGAGTATTCAAATAAAAAGTAATATAAGAAAAGATGCATTGACATGAATCTCCCCTGAACCCCTCCTTACTTTAAACACACTTATTCCATCACTGTTACCACTCAGTGAAGCAGTTCTGGAAATCCTCTTTCACAAGTGTCTTTAGTTGCACTGTAGTGGCTACCTCAGCACTCAGCATTAGTTCAGCACTTTACCTTTCATGATCATTTTGACTTTGGGGAAGAGCCAAAGCTGAACTGGGCCAGACCTGGTGAATAAGGAGGGTAGGGATGCACTGTAATGTTCTGACAAGGCTGCATTTTTGTTGGGTGGCAGGTGGCAGCAGCATTGATTGCATTTTTTTTTTTATCATCATACCTTATAAAGTCACCCAGGAGGGGCAGGGTATGTAGTTCAGTGGCAGAGCTCCTGCCTAGCAAGTGCATGGTTCTGAATTTCTTTCCAGTACCAGAAAGAGAGAGAGAGAGAGAGAGAGAGAGAGAGAGAGAGAGAGAGAGAGAGAGAGAGAGAGAGAGAGAGATCTCCAGGAAAGAAAATTTCAGGATGTGCTTCAGAGAGTGGCAAAACAAATGAGATAAATATGTTTGAAGCAAGGAAAAATAATTTGAGGGGGAATAATGAAAACATCTTTTATTGTATTAAATTAAAAAATTACATATACAATATATGATCGCCTATGTCAAGATATAGATATACATCAATAATCATAAAATAGTGACAGCAGAAATATGACCAAATGACATCACTATCCATGTTTTTATTACCCTTGGATGAAATGTTTGGTTTTTCAGAAAGCTGCTTTTTCCCCTGAAATATACTTGGAAATCCATCAGCTATGTATCTGAAAACATATTTAAAAAATAGGTCCATAGTATTTTCTTTTTTTTCTCTTGTAGGAATTTTGTTGGGTATTACAAGCAAAATTATAAATGGATTGAAGGGTTGTAGTATCAGAACTGCAATTATCTCCCTTCTTCCCTCTAACATTAGAAAGACTGTGATTCGTGGAATTAATTCTCTCTTTATTTTGGCCATGAGGATTCTTAGATAAAACTGTCCAAGCTCTCAAGAGTATAAAGAGTTTGCAATATTTCTGCTTTTCTCTTGTCCTTAGACTTACCATTTTCTTGCCCACTTTCCCCTTTGCCATGTTATGTATAGTTTACTCTTCTGACTATTGATTCATTTTTTAAAATTAAACTTACTATTTTGGTATAACTGTAGATATTCATTCATAAAAGAATTATGCGAGAGAGACATCATAGCCTTCAATAGGTGCCCCCAAAAGATAATGTCTTGCATAAGAATAGTAGAGTATTATAACCAAGAAACTGACATTAATACAATCTGCTAACGTTATTCAGATTGATTATATTTTATGTGTCTATAAATCACTTATGAAAAGAGGAGAATATAAATTAATAGATATAAATGTTCATTTAATAATGAACACAGAGGGGTTTTATGATGTCACTGATAGAATCTGTATGTTTTTAGAGATTAAAAGCTTTTTAATTTTTGGAATAAAGAATATGTGTGCTGATCCCCATCTGCCGAAGTCCAAAGATGGGCCAGCTTGCCGGCATCTCTGTGCAGATGGACTGGCAGCCAAGTTCTTGACTAGAGTCTTCTGTTTTCCATATGTAGGCCACACCTGGCTTTGAGAGGCACAGACAGAACTTCCTCACTGCCTCCTGAGGGACCAATTTTGGGGGCCAGTGGCTGCTCCTCTGTAGCAGCACAAGTTTAAGTGTAATTCGTTTATAATTAAGAGTCCAAATGCAGCATAACAACTGTATACAAGTGGAACAATAATTGTCTTTGAAAGATGGCCTGCAAATGTATAGCAGTTCATTTTGAAGTATGATTTTTATGTAACTAGAATTAGCTGGCATAAGGTCTCTGGAAGAAAGTTTGGGTTATGATCATATGTCTTACATATTTTTCAAAATTTCAGCAGTTGCCTATTTTAAAGCAATTTCTTTATATTTCTTATATGTAATATAAAAAGTAACAAGCTGAGGGGAGATGAGCTCTGGGGATGAACTACAGTTTAAGGCAAATTGAGTAACCTCTTTGCCTTTCACTAATCACTGGTGCATAGGTGGATCTATGATTCTTTTGTGCAGAGACAAGTGATTCTTGGGAGAATTTTGTTCTGAGTTGTTTAAAAAGAAGATGAGGTGAGTTGACATGTCAATTTCTGAAATAAATATGTAGGAATATGCAATGATGTCAAGACTGTGAGTGCCCTCTGTGCCACAGTCTGAGGTTGAAGTGCCAACGGGTTGAGAAGTGCAGGGCCACCAGGCAGCAAGAGTCCTCATCCTCGGTGGTGGTGGCCATGGAACCCTGGGCTGCTAGGCTTTTGCTAAATGAGCATCAGTGCTCTCTGTTGTTACGGTACATGGACTATAGTCAAACACCTACAACTAACCATAAATGCATTTAATTTTAAATGTTGGGGTTCTCAGAAGTGTCTTGAAGATATATAGGGACTTTGAAATGGTTTGTATTTCAAAAGGACTCCAATTTTAAATGTGCCTTCAGGTGTCTTAATAAGATGTAAAAGTAATAACAAAATATTATTTATAAAAGAAAACTATAAAAAAATCAGGTATGTTCACCAATGTGCAAAACCTTCATTAGTGAAGCTCATGGGTACAGTGTCAGGCCCACCTCATTTACAGACCAGCAGCTCTTGCTTTCAGTGAACCAGCACTGGACTTCCTTCAAGGGTCTTGAGAAGGAAACCTCCCACTATTAGCAGCTCAAAACTCAGAAGTGCATGTAGAAAATAAGCCAGTTACCTATGACAGAGGAAAATAGCTAGGATCCAAGAATGCCTTACATCAAAGGCTTGGGATGGGGGGCCTAGCCCACATAGGCTGGTAGATCTCAAGCAATGCATGTGAGCCCTGGGCTTGCTCACCCCCACGTTACCAGTCTCAGTTCCGTACATCTGAGAAGATGATAACTGCTCACTACTTCTGGCTGCAAGTTGGGGTCCAGCCCTGTAAGTGTGCTTTCCTGCCTGCCTATCAGTAACATTGTCTTCCAGAAGAATTTGTATTCAGGGATACCGAGATCATGACTTCTCTATATCACGGCAGGGGAAGGCTGTCATCTCAAGGTGTGTCTTTTCTTTTTGTCCGCCTCTGTTCCCAACATTTGTTGGGCTTTGTCTACCAAGTACTTACAGAAATTTATCAAAGGAAGGGAACAAACGTCCATCTTGTATTCCTGGTGGCTCAGACATCCTAGGAATAGGCTGTTTTTGATTTACATAGGCAGAGGGAACTCTAAAAAATGATTTGTAAACTGAAACCATGTATCTTCATTCACTTTGTGTTGCTGTAACAGAATACCATGGACTGGCTAACACATAAGACATTTGTTACTCACCAGTCTGGAAAGTGGGGGAAATCCAATAGCAATATACTGGTCCTCTGATGAGGGCCTTCTTGTTTCCTATCCCATTGTAGAAGGTGAAAGTGCAACAGAGCCTGAGAGAGCAAGTGAGTATAAGAGGAGGTTCATGTTGCTTTCATGAGAAGTCTGCTCTTGTAGTGATCAACCAACTCTTATGTAGCCCTCATGCTCTGACCACTTGACACCAACCTCTACCTCTCTACATGATTGCATTGATAATTAGGAATAAATATTGAAGGACAAATACAAACTATAGCACCATGCAAAGATAGCCTAACATTCCTTTGGGGCTGGAGAGTTAGCTTAGAATAAGCTCTTTCCTGGGAAGTGCAAGGGCCTGAGTTCAATCCCAAATTCCACAAAAACAAACAAATAAACAAACAAACAATTGTATAGAGGAAGGAAACTTCCAATGTTCCAGAACAAGTGTTTGAAATATATTTAGTTAAGTAACCACACTGTGATAGCAGATTATTTGTACTTAAAAGTCTGGTAACCCTCTCAGTTTGCTCCTTCTGTTGTGATGCTTTGATAGGAGATCCTGGGTTTGGATGCATATGGATGTATCACTATAACAGTCATCTAAATTTCCTTTACTGAAATAGGCATACCTCAGCTAGTGCTGCTGCAGTAGATGCCTATGGTACAGACGTTTCTTTCTATTTCAGCAACCCTTTCCATTAAAAAGTGGGATTTGTCTAGAGAATGAAGTACTAAAAGAATTGTGCAAATAGGGGTGGTCACTGAGGCAGAAAATTATGAAGAAAAAAAAAAGGATGTAGGAAGGGACAATAGAAAGCTGAGATTGCTATCAGAGTTCAGCGAGGACACAAGTAAGTGCAAAACTCCCTATTGGGCTTATTTTAGAAGAATAACTCATGCTGGAGAAAAGTAGAAGGATTTCTGGGGTCAGTGGTAGTGATTTTTGTCTGAGAACTTAAATGTTTTCCTAGGCTTGGCATATGGTATCTCCTAGACTCTGTTAGCTGGGAGAAGAGGTAGAAATATATCTGGTACTGGTTAGGGAATTGCTACCTTCCTTAGACCTGAAGGTCTAAGGGAAAGCTGTGCTTGGGGAAAAGTTGTAGACAAAAAGCTGTGGGTACAGCAATTGACAACTAAGGCTCAGAACCCCCCAGTTTCCACCTTCCACCAGGTTTTCTATGGTATACAGGATAAGAAAAGTTAGATTTGTAGTCCTATTTTTAATACATGAAAATAGTGTTTTGGGTCAGGTGGTTTATAAAGTCCTGTGTAACAAATGCTTTCTTGGTTTTAAAATTAAAAGCATATGTATCAGCTATTAATTGTAGAAACGCTTCTACATTCCCTTTTTCTACAAAGATGGCCAATGGGTGAGCATGAATTGTGGGAACCCTTAGGCAGCGTCTATGTTCTGACTGCTTCTTTCTCACCAGCGTTTAGTTCAGGCTTTTCACAAACACAAAGGAGCACATATCGATCCCTTCTCCAAAGCCATACATTTTAATATAGTTTAACATACCAAGTTGTCAGGCTTTGATCTCTTGGGTCATAGTTCAACCTCTTCTAATCCTATTGCTTACATTTCTAAATTTTTAGGGCATTTTCAAGCACAAGTCAATCAGTGTCAATAAGACAGAAAGAGGAAAGAAAAATGAAAACCCAGTGTCACCCTTTGTGCAGACTGATGGCTTTTGTATGGTGTTTTCAGTGGCATGAAGGTGGTTGTTATTGTTATTCAATTAGGAATTTCTTTTCCTTGCCTTCTGTACAGAGAATACAAGGAAGTACAAGTTTTTTGAGGTAATGAGAAGCCTCCTTAGCATGAAGTAAAATAAATCCCTATGGTGGATGGATGTGGTCAGTCATGACCATTTGTTTGGTAAAGCACCAATCTAGATGTTGTTATAAAGATGGATTTTCAATGTGATTAACATTCATATGCAATTGACTATGCTTATGAAATATTACCTGAATAACTGGAGTGAACTTCAGCCATTCATGGAAGTCTTTTAGGAAAAAGACTTAGGTTCTCCAAAAAGAAGTAATTCTACCTCAAGATTCATCATCAGAATTCAGCCTGATTGTCCAGCCCTCCAAACAAGATGGCAGCATCATTCCCACCTAAGCCTGTTGGCTTTCCCTAAGGAGTCTGCATTTACTAGTTCCCACAGTTGTGCAGAACAGTTTCTTAAAGTCTTATTGACTCTGTCTCTCTGGAGAAGCCTGACTAAGGCAATGGAGGAAAGCATTTGGAGTCAAGATCCATCAACAGAGATGGATTTGCTCATTGGCCAAAACACCAAGCACAGATGTCCTGCACCTGTGTGTGTGTGGCCCATATGGCAGGAGGGTTGCCCCACCAGGTTTCTGGTAGAAGGCAGATGGTTCACACCAAGGGTTCACTGAAGAGACCATCTCAACAGTGAAATGACTGAAGAATCAAGACCATGGTGTGTCCAGGAGAAAGCATGAGAGGAAAACTGCAAGCACTCCCTCAAGGGAAAGGGGAAGGCAGTGATATCTGTGGGAGATGCCTCCCCTGTCAGAACTGAGACTAAAGACCAATGTTCACAAACATGAGCAGAGCTAAGGGTTGGCAGAGAGCATGTAGGAGTCAGTGCTCTGTCCCTTATTTTGTCTAATCTCAAATTCCTGCCAGAACTTCCCGTTAGGTGACCAAACAGGAGCCTCAGGGCCAGGAGGTCCTTGATGACATCCCTATGGCCAACTTCTGGGAGCACCAGAAGAGAAAAGCAGGGAATTGAATAGGAAGAAACAAAAGGATGAGAGATTTCATGGGAATCTATCTGTTCCGATTTCATAATAAATCATTCATTTTCAATGCATTATAAGCTTGAACCTACTAATATAAGAAGCAAGTAGGTTGTCTTTGTTGATATGGTTACTCTTAGTAAGGCATAGGGGGATGCAAATGCGTATGTTTTGACATGAGTGAGGAGAAGCCTTAGCTTCTCTTGGACTAAAGGTCTAGGGGTTTAGCTTAATCCTGATACTTAGCTACATGGTAGCAGGGCCTCTTAGGTGTGGATCCTGTTCTTCTTCCTCTTTACCCACCCCCTATCTAAGAAGCCAGACTTACATCCTGTCCAGTTACAGGGAAACACAGTGTGAATGATTTCAGACATGTGCTGTGGAATAAAGGTTATTATTGGTGGAGCATTTCATTCGTAAAAACCAGCATCTAGTTTTCTGTGATAAAATAAGGTCTCAACCTCTTAAGTGAGCATTTGATTTATATGTCTTGGGTTACTAAGTAATAGCTTTGGAGGGTATGGGAGTAATTTATAACACTAACTTCACTTGACTTGCCTTAAAGCAATTGATGTTATAGCTCTTGAATTTAAATGTTTGCTTAAATTATCCTGAACACTGTATCTTTAGTGGGGTTTTAATAATCATTTGCTTGTGTTATTGATTTTCTATTAAATCCCAGCACACCACCTCTGTGCAAATGAACAATTCTTGAGTCAGGATATGTTAGGCACTTAATTAACACATACTTAAGGCAGGAAATGCACTAAAACCCAGTCAGGTAGAGATTAGAAGAGTCTCAGCTTTCTGAGCACGAGCAGATGGGTCGGGAGATAAGTACACTGTGTGGTAAAAGCAGAATCAAGACATAAGCAAGGGAGAATGTCATCCTAGGCCTTTGACCAGGGTAAGGTGATCAGAGAAGAAAACAAACCAGGGAAGTGTTAAAGGAAGTCTTTGCATCAGCTCTGTGGCTAAGGGGACACCCATGGGCATAGCACACTGTGAAAGGTGGTCCAGTTTTGAACAAAAAGAAGGTTGTGCGTGGAGACAGAGACTGACAAGAAATTGGTATTCCATGGTACAGTCTGGACCTCATGATGAGTCTAAAGAGGGACTCGGGGTGTTCAAATGAGCAAGTGATATAATAGCACTTTAATTAGGGAAAAAAATTGTGTTTTTAAGATAGGTTGAGGACAGATTGGAGGGCAGTGGACCAGCTGGAAGACACAAGGCTGGTTAGCAGACTAGACATGAAGTGTAATGATAGAGCTCTGGAAGCAAGCCAGGTGCAGGATATATGTGAACTGGAAGAATATAAAGACATTCCTAAGATGTAATAGCAGGACTTTATCCCAAATGTGAATATGTTTGTGACTTAGTTGACAAGGTAATCAACACAAGTAATAAAGGAAAACAATGGGCTGAGGTGGTGAAAAGCTCAGCTTTGCTGAGAATCATAGAGTATGCTAGTGGAGGTAGACAGAGAGGGGATAAGACAGACATTTAGAGATGGGGTGTAAATGTGGAGACGGCATCATTCATACTCTCAGGTGGGAGGGAGCATAAAAAATAGTTAAGGACCACAACAGTTAGAGAATAAGGGACTCCAAGATAAGTATTTATTCTCTGTGCTCTTATGAAGTTTGAAATAGTTCACCATTTAAAAGAATAGATGGAAGGAGACACCCTTTTCCGGAGACTGTGAAGCAGCGACTATGGCATTGGGAATTCATGTAATGAGAATGTTACAAAAATGGGAATTGGTGGACTGTGGGGATAGAGATAAATACGTGGATGTTTCCACTGGGTTTGGAAATTAATCAAGGTTGGGGAATAAGAAGGAGGATAAGGAGGTTAGAAGCAGAGGGAGGGAAGTGTAGGCTACTCATGCAAGAAATTTCAATGGGAAGAAGAGGTAAGCAGGTAAAGGAGTGCTAGGATCAGGGAATCATGGTGTTTTTCTATTTAGTATAGGAGGAACAGGAACACTTTATCAGCATGAATTCAGCACCAGGAAAAGGAGAGGTGTATCACATTCCTGTGATGATGTGATGACACAAAGAAGCCCTTGAAGAGATGATAAAACAGGTCATAGGCACATGAGTCCAGGGGATACAGGTTATCATCAGAAAACAGGGACCTTTGATCTCAGAGGGGAGCAGTTTTGGGTACAGTTTATGGAAGAGCATGAAGAGCTCAAGGAATTGAACTTGTTCGGAAAGACTGTTCTTGATGTGTCCAATGCGTATGGGAAGTGAGAAGAAAGGTGGAAGCGGCACCAAGAAAAGCTAATAGTTTGAAAGGCCTGGGAGAAAGGAGGAGGCAAAGAGAAACTCAGGTCCAGCCCATGTCTTCTTAGCCCTTCAGGGGTTGTAGAATGGGCTCCACTAGGTCTAAATGATTCACAATTTACCAGATTTTAGATTGAAGTGTTGAGTCAGGGCAGAGTGGACTTTGGTCCGTGATTGCCTGAAAATAAAGGATACAGAGGGTTCTGAGAGGGGAGTGAAAGAGACATCAAGAAAGTAGACAACAGAGTGAGAAAGGAGGCCACAGATTTTTATTTTAAATGTTTCCAACTTGTGCTGTCAAGGATGGCCATCTATAATCTTCCTTTCTTAGTGGAGGCAAGGATCATTTCCATGGGCATTATAGCCTAAGTAAGCAAAAGTAAGTTCTTACTAGAAGTGAGAACATGATAGAACCATACGCACAACTTTATGAATTTTTTGTTCCTGCTGCCTGTATTTACTAACCATTCACTGAAATCTTACCATAATATTCTTGAAAGACAGAAAAACTGATCATTAAAATGAGTCTTTTATTAAATTTCTGGTATATGAGTTTTGTTGGCACAGAATTAAAGCAATCTTATTTATTCATATATACAAATAAATATATAGTATTATATATTTTATTGTATATATGAAGTTAAGTAGCAGTCTAGAAACACCCCCTCATGGTCTCACTGATTGGTTTGTATATATGTATGTCATCATATATCTATACCTATAACATGTTCCGATACCTATGCTAACTTCTATTTCTGCCTCTCTGTCTTCTGATATGGCAAGAAAAAGGAAATACCCTGAGATGTGTATTAGGGTATTATGGGGTTAAATCTTCCAGCTTACCAGAGCTAAATTATTTTGAAATGTGTCCTTTTAAAATGAAAGTTTTGGTAAAGTTCATTTGCAAGCAATTGAATGCAAGCTGTCGGCCGGAATTTTCTACCTAAATTAAAAGACCATGTTGCTATGCAAAGACCTTGAAAGAGCAAGAAATGACATAAAATTTATGACATAATTTTCTAAATGACCAGCCATCACTTCTCTAAGAAATGCTATCTTCATTTGTAACTCTCAGGATACCCTGAAATTTATAATACAAATAAGATTTCTGTGGTATTGAGTCCACAACCCACACATAACAGCCCAGTATATCTTCATTAACGAGAACCATTTCTATTGATTTCATTTTGTGATGTTTCATATTACATATAACAAATATGTATGGTCACCTAAATGAATTATTACAATCCAATTTGAAATGATTGCATAGGGTTATTGTATTATCTCTAGGATGCTTTAGTCTCTGGGTGTCAAAACTGTTTTTATTTAATGGAATAACATGGAAAAGTTAATCAGAGTAGGTTAACCTCTGTGGAACTGAAGGTCACACGCATTTACTCTCTGTTGGAAATAGGGGAGCTTTCAGGGTTGAATTCTGGCCATGGTGGGAGAAGGTGGAAGAAGAAACAGCCTAGAGAGGTTTAATGCCTCTCCTTCCCCTCCTCTCACCAGTATCCTTTGGCTTTGGGGGCCTTTCAATAACTGGATTTTTCATTAAAAAATTCCTGCAAAGAAAATAAAATTAAACAAGCAATACAAACATAATGAAAAGTCAATACTGCAGTTAACATTTCTATTGTATATTATTGAACAGCTTGACTTTAGGCCCATTCAGCTTTGCAAACACATGCACAACTGCTCAGAGTTTCTGAGTAGAGCTGGAGTGAGCTTGAAGAACAGCACAGAAAGAGTCATCTTCCCAAAATTGTATTTCCAAGAAAGATGATGTTTCTTATAACTGAGTTTTTCGCTTGCAAGGCCAGGAATATAGTGGCAGAAACTTCCCTTTTGCTTAGTCAGCATCTTACATTTGGTTAGCACACAGAAGATGTTTTGGTGAGGGTTTACTGAGCATGTTGAAGCTTGCTTATTCTCATGGTGCTTTCCCTTTCATAGCAGTTTCTATGAAGTTAGGCTTTTGCATACACACACACACACACACACACACATATATGCACACATATATATTTGGAGCAGTTTTCACTATTATAGGACTTGAATGAAGACATGCACAGCTAGAAAGGCACCCAATTAAAGGCTGAGAGGAAAGCACTGACTATGTACTAATCCCCTTAAGTTTCTGAAGTTCCTTCAGAATCCTGGCCAAGATAGCTTCCTGAAATACTGGAATGCCTTTTTTTGCTTAAACAATTCAAGCACGAAAAGCCATGGATGTGCTCAAGAGCTGGAAAGAAAGCTCTCAAGTCATGAGAAACAAGAAGCAGAGATGGATCAGAAGAAGGCAAAGGGGTGTCTGGATGAAGGCCCTGAGCATGAATGTGGGCTTCTCAGGGCACTGATGGTGTCCAGCTGCAAGGTGGTTCTCAAGGGGGATTCAGAGCTTGTTCACTCACCAGCAGTAGGCAAGGAACTTTTGGCCCTTCAGTAGAAAAATTCCTACTTGGAAGGAAATCAGAGGGCATAACTTTGTGTAGTCTGTATGAAAGTAAGTGTACCCAGACAGGTTGTAAGACAAGAATGCTTATTGGAAAACCATTTGACATAGAAATTAATGTAAAGAGTGGCCAAAACTGGTGGAATTCATGGGATCTTCAGTGCATGGGATTTCAGAAGAACTATGCTCCACCTCCATAATCCAGGCCACATAGGTTAAATTCCTGCAGGACCCAACATATGTCAGACACATGCTGTCCATTTTTATTTCCCTCAAGTGACTATAACAATTACAAACATACAGAGACATTTGTCCCTTGAAAGAGACAGCCAACACCTGCAACAAATGGGAGAACTCTCAAAGAGCAACACAAAAGAGTGATGTCCAGAGGGTTTAATAGACATGATTGAAATATTAAAAGTGGCAAAAACTGATGAGTAGGTTTTATACTATACAGTGAAGTGAAGCAAGTGGGGTTGAGAAAGAAGCAGGAGATAGCTGGTGCAGCTGGAGAAAGGAAGAGTTGTTCAAATAAAGCTGAAAATTGCTCAGTAATAGGAGAAAGGTTTAAAAAAAGGAAAAATGAAACATAAATGGACATGATGAACGTAAAGCAAAGAGATCCAAAAATGTTCATGGGAAGTCATGGAGCAAAGGCGAGAGACGATATTGCTGAAGAAAACTGGTGGAAGATTATTTTTTACAACTAAAAATTATTATTTTAGTAGCATCCTATACCCTGAGGAGGACACATCAGTGTATGAGCCCCAGCACATTAGAGTGAAGCCATCTAGTAGGGAGGATGGCACACATCTCCTTAAGAAGTGCACCGGAAAGAGGCAGCAAGCAAACTGGCAGTATGGATCTCAATGGCCAGAGCAGCTGTCAGACATGATTGAGAACTATGTGATAACAGAAAATAACCATCAACCGCACATCGGGACTCAGTTAAGTGGTCACTTAGGAGGGAGGAGAGCTTCTCCCTGCGGTGACAAGCCTGGGACCTTGGTACAGGGACTTCACCGTCTCCTCCCCTCAGAAGTCCTCAATATAATATTCTTGCTCCCTGATTATACTAAGTGAAGGCAAAATAAATATGTTTGTTGATATCCAAAGGCCAGGAGACACTGAAAGATCAAATCACTTCCCAGTGAAAGAAGGAGATGGAAGCTGGGAGGAGCCAATGGGCACCAAGTTACAGAAGCAAGGTGACAAATTGGTGGAATATACATTGCAAATCCATAAAAATAATATTAATGTCATGAATATTTGAGAGACTATTTAAAATGGAAAGGAATAAAATATTGAACAATGCTTTGTAGATGATAGGAAAGTAAAACTTGGGGACAAGTGAGAGGAGTCTTAAGATCCGTATGGGGGTGCCAGTGTGCATCTATCTAGGCAAGCACAGGGTCCAGAGTCCATGTGGTGCCTGGCACCCCCTGCTCTGTAGCAAGGCCCTTTACCAAATATATCAAAAATAAAAGAATGAATGAATGAATGAATGAATGAATGAAGATCTGTATGGGGAAAGTAGAAAAATGTGTCAGCTTCAAAATATAAAAAAAGTCTTAATGATCATATTTTCTGAACATAATGTTAATTATACATAATACTATTGCTATGACTTATATCCTGAGCCCCCCCTCACCTTAAATGCTCATAGGTGGGGCTTTAGGGAGGTGCTTGGACCATGGGTGTGTGCATCTCATCATTGAATTTTCTACTGATGAATTTATAGCTGATTTGCTGTTAGGAGACAGACCACTAGGGGCGTGTTATGTATCTTCCTACTCCTACCACTCTCTGCTTCTTCATTTCCGTGCTTTGAACCTTTTCTCCTCTGTGATGCCCCTCTGCCATATGCTCCCACCTTGGGGCCAGCCAACTATGGATTGAAACCTTTATAACTTTGAGCCAAAATAACCCTTTTCTCCTTTAAATTGTGGTGTTGGGTATTATATTTCAGGGAAAAGAAAAGTGACTAACTATATTAATGAAGGCATAGAAGTATAGTCATATAATTCAAAAAGTAGAGTAAAAGAAGGACAAAAAGAAACACAGAACTGATTTCAAAAAAAAGAAGAAAGAGAAAAAGAAGGAAATAAAAAGGCAAGAGAATTGTACCAAAAATTCATAAAAATGAATTAGTAATCCAAATAAATGTAAATGGATTAAACTGTTTTTGTAAAGTAGCAGACTCATAGACTCAACAAAATTTTTTTTTTTGTTCCTTGGATACTCTGAGAAAGCCGTATGACTTTATGCTGCTCCCTATCAGCATGGGAAGAGGTAATGTTTTGTTATAAAAGCAATTGAGAAGCCAAGTGTTATCTGTCATATTTTTACAAGGTTTGATCTTGTCTGAGACTAACCACTCTTCTAATATCCTGACATGTATCTCCCGGGGCAGAGTTAGGACTGTTGATTCTGATAGCTTTACTCAGATCTAGTGGACAGAGGAAAGCTGAAGGGGCAGCAAGTCTGCTTCCATGTGGAGCAATGGAGAGATGCCAAGTGCAGGCTGAGTACTTACATGACTCATAACATGCTTGAATGGCTTTATTCAACGAGTGCTGAAAACTGGATCAATGGCCACAGAAGAAAGGTCTCCAGTGGAAAAAAGACTTTGGGATTTTAATCGAGTTTTTGCTCAATATGATGTGGTTACCAGATCAGTAATATGATTTTAGAAGGCAATAATGGAGGTAGATTGTCCCTAATTATGGGGGTGACAGAAAATCTCCACAGGCTTTGATCAGACTAGAACTGGAAGAATGAATTTAGTACCGGATTCTGAGAGGAACACTGATAAACAAAATCAGATCTAGATGGTATCAGCTAAGGGCTAAGTGTTAATTACACATTGTAGCATGAACTCTTTAAGGACTAAAGAGGATACTTTTGGAGCAGACGTGCCATTTATTTCTAAATATATCATTGGCTGTCATGTTGTATAGGGAAATCTTTATTCCAGTAAACTGAATTGGATCCACTACGAACTTGTAACCAACCTATTAATAATAAATGGACAGTTAGAACACAAAGAAAGCTTTCTGTAATGGAAAGAGGTCAACAAAATTGGGCCAATATTCTATTGGCAGAACTCTAAGGGATTAATGTACTAGGTCTGGGGTGGGAGTGTTTGTCCCTTCATGTCCCCCTCCTACCTTAAGATCTTGATTCTGTTTTGCCTATGACATTTCCAGTGAGTACCCAGGTATTGTGTTTCTCTTTACCTCCTACTCTACTCCCTTTGCAAGTCCCAAGCCCCTTCATGATGCTGACACAATAAGGTAAATCCTGACACTAAACTAGGAAAGGAAATATTTAGGAAATTCCTTCATCTAAGTTTGGGGCATTGCAATCTGCATGTGTGTGTGTGTGTGTGTGTGTGTGTGTGTGTGTGTGTGTGCAGTGTAGGGTATTTAACATGTGCATATAATATAGATAAAATATCCATCTAAACTTAGGCTGCTCTAGAAGCAGATCTGGACAAGGATTCTAGTTCTGTAAGTAGTTTCTGTGGAACAGTAGAGCTGACTCTCCCAAGAGACTCAGAGAAAGACTATTGAATGCAAATTTAAGATTCTTTTTCATCTCAGGGTAGATTTATTTGGCAGGTGCTGTCAGTCCCTGACAGCAGCTCCTCAAGGCACTGATTTCCTGTCAATTTCAACTTGAGATGACTGAGATCAGACCCTGGTGGCCAAGAAAGCCTTGCGGCTGAGGGGTGAAGGTGCTCGAAGTTAGAAAAGGGAAGTGCCACGGGGCATGGATCTACTGTCATGTCTTCTGAAATGTGTGTTACGTCAGGATGGACACATGTTGGCTTCAGAAGTTGCTGGCTCTGTGTGGACTGTAGTTATTTGGAGTCTACTACAGTAGTCTGTAGTTGAGGTGCAAAGGATTGACTGAGTGCTCCAGGGCCGGCTGCACCTTTGTGGTCACCTCTTTTGACTGTGCTCTGAGCCTGGCCTCTCTTCATATGTTTCTGTGTATTTTGGTGGCCATGAGAACAGTGATTTCACAATTTCCAAACCCATCTTTGTGACTCAGTTTTTTTTGTTTGAACCAGTAGGCTTTCATAGATTCTGGCAGAGGGCACTCTCTCACACCCTCTCCTTTGTTTCTCCCTTCAGATCCTTGTTTGGAGTAGATTTGATGCTTGTTTCTGGACAGTGGTCACAGCAAAGGTGAATTCCTAGGAGGAGATGCACATCTTTAACTACACACACACACACACACACACACACACACACACACACACACACACCTAGCCATCTTTTCATATGTGCACACCTGTTGCAAATCTGAACATTGTCTTTGCTCCCAGAAGGTTTAGCTGGGGGCAGTGGGATGAAGAAAAGTTAGATGGGGTGAGGACAAATTGGGATGAGAGCATGGTCCCCATAGCTCCAGCTGCTGGAAGCCAGTGGCCTGCTTTTCATAGCTGCATGATTCTGCGAGTGAGCATTCTGTTGCACAGACAGTGTTGGGTTAGAACAAAAATTTAATTCTGCTCCCTAAGTCCAATTTCTGCTTAGTTTCTGGAAATAAATGATGGACAAATTTGGCCTGTTTTACTGTCACAAAATAAAGGATTCTCATTGACCCAAATGCCTGATGGAATTTCAATCTCAGACTCTATATCCTCTGCTCTGCCTCTGCCTCCTCTAGGGAAAGATGCAGTGCCCAGAGTCAACGGAACAAAGTCCTGGCAGGGTCATTCATATTTGAAAAAGATAGGCATGGAAATGACACTATTAATGACACATTACTCTTTGATCTGTGAGGGTGGGAATAAGGATGTGAGGGCTCTTAAGGAAGTTCCTGTGGCAACTTGGTGCATGTTTGGTGCCAGATTGGTGTTGTATTGTAGGAACAAACACATTCTGCTTACTATTCCCTGTCTCCCCTGCCCAGGTCTGTCCTCCTGTGTGGCTTGTCTTGGCTGATATATTTCTCATTTCCACTACCATGATCTGAGCAGTGCCAGCCTTGTCCCATAGTCCCTCACCTGAATAGTAGATCATATCAGACTAAGACACACTGTATCCACGGTGCTCTATTGTGATAAGATTCATTGAACTCTCCTACATGCTTCTACAGGGGGATGTTCATAGATGATGATTTGGGAAGGCAAAGCATTTACCCAGTGCTATGGTTTGTGTCTGAATGTCCCCCCAAAGCTTCATATGGTCACGGGGGCTGGCTTTTGGAGGCAGCTGAATCTAGAGTCTATGGCTGGTCCATTGCCTAGTACTGGATCGGCCATTATGTGAATGCCCTGGTGCTGGCAGCCTGCCTACAACATGAGGGAAGAAACAGGCTCACTGCTCCCTTTTGCCTTTCTGCTCTTGTTGTTTTTGCTGTCCTGTTTTATTTGCCTCCCTGCCTTGGAGCCAAATGATTAAGAACTGTGTCTCAGTTACGTTTTTCTTGTTACTGAGACAAAACACCCAACACTCAAAATTAAGGAAGGAAAGATTTATTTAGCTCATAGTTAGTGGATGTTTCAGTTCATACTCAACTGGCTCCAAGGCAGAGTAGGATGTGGCAGACGGCAGCAGCTCATGGTGGTGGAAAACAGCAAAACAACAAGAGCAAAAGGAGGATTAGCAGCAACAATGGCAACAGAGAACAAGTGTGTCTCCCTTATGTTGCATTCAAGGTGCGCCCCAGGCCAGGCATAGCACTCACACCCATAATTCCAGTAGTGCTTATACCCATAGTCCCAGTAGCACTCACACCCATAATCCCAAAACTGGTTCATGAATTAATCACAAACTCTAGAAGTTGCCCCACAATTGCATGAAGCTTTGGAGGGACAACTAGACACAAATCATAACAGACTGAAAACTACAAACTGAGAGCTCTTAAATAAATCTTTCCTCACTTAATTTGGGGAGTTGGGCAAAGCAAGGAACAATGAAAGATACCACGGCCACCTGTCAGAGTCCAGAATTGAGGTGAACACAGAAGTAGTAATGTTTACTGGTGCTAAGATTCAAAACAGTTCTAAAGAAAAAGTTCTTAAAGAGTGAGCTGAGTTCCTAGTTTAGGGGTAGCACAGGAGCTCTGGAGTTCTAGGATCAACACACTGAGCTCTGGGGGAAATACAGTATGTAATCTTTTCTGCTTCATGAATGTTGAAGGTCTTGCCAAATAATAGTGAAGAGCACAAATGATAGTTCTACCACTTAGCAACATTAGGTCCTCTGTGCTTCAGTTTCCTCATCTATATGTTAACATGGAGACCAGGAAAGTGTACATATTCTGGCAATTTACAGAGTAAAAACTAAATTAATTACTTGACTTGTGTTTGGCCCATATTAAAGTTGACTTAACTGTTGCTGTTCCCTATGTGGGAAAAGTACTCATTTTTAAAGTTATCTCAACCAGTGACCAGTAAAGATGGAATGAGAACCTTGGTCTCCAGATGGCTGCTGGTCATTCCTCTATGTCGACACTCAGAAGCTGTGACCCTTTATATAATCTTGACAGAAGAAAACCAAATTTGGTCTGAAAGTATCTAATATGTAACCATATTGTTCCCAGAAACCAAGATCAATAATTCTGAACTGCATCAAAATGCCACATGAAAGTAAATGATTCCACAACTTCAACCACAACCCTTGCAATGCCCAGCTCTTGCTGTGTACCGTACTGACAGCTGGGGAAAGATAACAGTGGGAAGATTGTTCCTGCTCCTCAGAAACTGAAAATTAAGGGTTAAAAGGCAAGAAGGACTACAAACAAAAAACCAAACAAACAGCAAGACAGCAAGACTGTTATGCTTGCTATTTTAAGCTCTTTATATGTGTAACTGTCTCAGTTACTCTTTTCTCATTGCTGGGACAAAATATACGATGCTCAAAATGAAGGAAGGAAAGGTTTATTTAGCTCACAGTTACTGGATCTTTCAGTCATTACTCAGTTGGCTCTAAGGCAGAGTGGCACATGGCAGAGAGCATCTTTTCATGGCAGTGGTAAAGAGCAAGAGAGCCAATGGGAGCAGTGGTAACAATGGCTACAGAGAGCAGGTCTGTCTCTCTTATTTACATGCAGGCTGTCTCCCCCAGGTTGGGTGTAGCACTGATACCCACAATCCCAACAGAAATCAGACCCATAATCCCAGCTTTGGATCATGATTTAATTACAAACTCCAGAATTAAGTCCACCTCATGACTTAGATGAAGCTTTGGGGGAACAACTAGGCACAAACCATAACAATAACCTCATGTACACTGGCCTTCACCTTCCGAGATAGACTGTATTTATCAAGTCCATCTTCCAGATGACCACAAAAGTATCAGGGATATTTTAGCCGTTGTTACAAACATAATGAATGGGGGCAGGGCCTGGGAGAGTGTCCTAGAGTTTTGTGTTTTACATGACCCACATCTGTAGCTATAGGGATCAGCACTCTGAACTTCAGATGTTGTTTTTAACCTTGGCTTTTTGTTGGAGTGTGCTTTACCTACAATGAAGTGCATGGACCTTATTCTATGTTCCTGGACTCTCACAAAGCAAACTCATCCACCTGACCACTAGCCGGGATAAGACAAATTATCAGTGTGTTGACGTTTCCCTGTTTCGATCATGAACTATTACTGTGTAGATCCATGTTTCTCCACCTTTTCTTCATTATATTTTAAAGACATTTTCTCAGTTGTTCCTATGGAATCATAATACCACACATGTTTTATAAGGCTGTTAGTGTACTTAGGTGTATCTGTGCAGTGTGCAATAAAAGAATGAAGATCTCTTTGGCATCTTCTAGACCAGTTTCCAACCCCATGGACAAGATCACTCCTGTTGAGAAAGGCTGCTATGGAGCAGGGGAGACCTGTGGATGGGAGAAGAGCACACAAGGTGAAAGTCCAGAGCCCTGAATATCTGCCTGAGGTGTGGCACAGTATTGCCTTGGTTGTGTTTATTGGCTGGAATATTCCCTTTTGTTCATTTTTTTTTAAAGATACCTTGACAAGATGGATTTGATAAATTAATACATTGCAAACTGTTTTCATAATGTTTTGGTATCGTAGAAGGTGCATACATGATGTTATACTTACAGACATTATTATAGCATATGTCTCTTATCAGTAAATTAAGAGAGTGTAGCTCTTTACGTATCTTATTTTTTATACCTGAATTACATCAAAGATTCAATAATTAATTAATACTTTCTACCTTGTTACTTTCCTAGTGGTTGTCCATAGTACTAGAAGCCAACATAATATCCTGTCCAACCACACTTAGTGCAAATCTTGCCTCTCATAGAATTATGTAGAAGGACGGTGTTATCTATCCCAACTGTACTGTCCATACACACACATCATGATTCTTCCTATCTATAGCCCTTCCTTTGTCTACACCTGTCAAAGATGGGCACTCCATTGACATTCAGCTAATTCAGGTGTCTGAACTCGATGGCACAATCCAACACAGTCCAGCATTCCACAACAATAATGAGTTTGTTTTTGTGTAGGACTTGAAGAACTCTGCTCCATGCTCTTCTTACCTTCATTGTTTGTGTAGAGAAGTCAGCTGTAATTCTGATGGTTTTTCCTTTGAATGTGAGCTGCTTCTTCTCTCTAGCAGCTTTCAGTATATTATGTTTGTGTTGGATTTCTGGGATCTTAACTATTATATATCTCGGTGTGTTTCTACTTGGGTTGAAGTTATTTGGTGTTCTGTATGCTTTGGTGACCTGAATGTTGGATTGTTTCCTCATATTTGGGAAGTTTTCTGCAATTACTTCTCCCCGAATTCTTTTTTTGTCATTTGTATTGACTCCTTCATTTTCATTGATACCAATTATTCTCACATTGTTCATACTGGCATCATCTTGCAGGTGATGGATTATTTTATCCTGCATTCTCATTGCTTTTAAGAGATCCTTTCTCACCTTTTCACTAGCCGCACCAGCATTTTCAGATCTGAAACTCAAACAGTTTTGTAGACCCGTGATTGATATTTTTAGCTCTTCTATATTTCTTTGATTCTGTTTCATTCATTCTACTTCTTTTCTGTATTGCTCATTCAAGGAATCCATCATATTTCTGATCTCAAGTTTTTTTAATCTATGTCTTCTTTAGAGGTAGTTATTAATTATTTTTCTGCAGTGTTTCTTTCAAGTTGGGTTACCTCTGTATATTTCTGGACTTGTTTCTGTATTTCAGATGCTATGATTTCAAAGAATTCCTTTTTTTCCAAAGAATTATTTATTGATTTCAGAAATTATTTCTGCTTTGAGTTCCTCATGACCTTTCTGCTGTTGTGTCTTTGCTTCAGATGCTGTTAATTCATACATTTCAGCTGGAATAGTGCTCTCTGCACTTGTCCTGGGTGAGCATTGTTTTTCTACCCAATGTTTCTGGAATTGATTCTTTATTTCAGATACTATGTATTCAGATATTTCTTTTTAATTTGGGGAATTACTTCTCATTTTATTTCCTCTATACCCTTCTGCTGTTGTTCTTTTTGCTGCTGTATCTGTTAATTCATTCATTGCAGCTGAGCTAGTGTCCTCTGCCCTTACTGGTGGACTCGAGGTCTGGGATTGCATTTTTCCCCTCGTCTTTGTCATTTCGTATAGCACTGACCTTTGACCTTTGGTGTAGAGCTTTGGCGCAGCTATAATCTTAGCTTGTTATGAGATTTGGGTGCCAGTTTGTTAAGTTTGAGATTTTTCCAGGTATGCCTATGCTGGATCTAGCTGTTGTGCTCAGTTCCTTTTTGCTGTAGCTCCTGTGG
Organism: Ctenomys sociabilis; assembly: GCA_004027165.1. Classification (NCBI taxonomy): domain Eukaryota; kingdom Metazoa; phylum Chordata; class Mammalia; order Rodentia; family Ctenomyidae; genus Ctenomys; species Ctenomys sociabilis. Next base: position 41,828 of record PVKA01009854.1, read on the forward strand.
TTCCCCTCTGTTGGTTCCCTGTTCAGGTGAGCACGAACCAAACTGGGATGCAGAGCAAGTAATGAAAATTCCCGCTGTCCTGGCTGGCTTTGGGGCGAGGATCTGGAAAATTGCCAGTCAGCCCTCCTGTGTCAGGCAGGTTGCTCTTTAGGTGGGCAGGCCTGGGCTTTGGTGGGTCTGCTGGGCTCCCAAAAGGATAGTGGATGATCTTATTCACCAGGTAGGCTGAGCTGGGTCAGCCAGCCTGTGCTGGGTCCGGGTGTACAGGCCGGAACCAGAAAAGGCTGGGAAAGGTCCCTCTGCTCACAGGCCTGGCTGCGCTGGGTTTCAGACCGGGGATCGCTGAGAAATGCCCCTCCAGCGTGGCAGGCTTGGAGTTCTCACTCCAGGCTGACCTGCACTGGGTCTGGGGCTATGGGGTGTGACCCGCAACCACTGGGAAATGTTTCTCTGGTGCAGTGGGCCTGAAGCTCTTACCGGCTGAGCTGCTCTGGGTCTCAGGCTGCAGGGGCTGGGGACAGGAAATCCCTGGGAAATGTCTCTCCTGCTCAGTGGGCCTGGAGTTCTACACTCACTGAACTTTGATGCCCCGGGAGTCGGGGAAATTCCCACTCGCTCAGCAGGCTTTAGGGCAGGGGATCCAGGGAGGTGCTGGTAAGCGGGTCCTGAGGTTTCAGGCCTGTCACTGGCTTGGAGGGCTTTGGGGTGGGGATCAGGGTAGCATGCTTGGGAAGAAGCCAAAGGCTTTCCCTCAGACTCACCACACACTCACTGATCTGGGAAGCCTTGTGAGTCGTGCAAATTCCCACTCACTGGGAGAGCTTGGGGTGGAATCCAGGAGGCTGCTGGAGTCAGCCGCTGTCTCAGGCAGGTCCCTCGGGCTGGACAGTGTGGGCGGGATCCAGGAAGATGGCAGAGTTGGCTGCGTCGTCTCAGGCTCATCTCTGGGGCTGGGAGGGCGTGGGTGGGATCGAGCTCCCTTTTGTTCTTGTGTCCATGAAATCATTAAAGAAGATTTCAGACTTCCTGACACAGTAAGAGCCAGAAAAGATTGAACTCTAGAGGTTTGCTTTGTAAGGGCTCACGTCCCTGAATGGGGAGGCTGTTCTCTTTGGAGGATTCCTGCCCTCTCACCAACTTCATGTAAACTGGCCTTTCCATTGAGGCTGTCCCCACTCTGTGGAGTCCATGTTACTGTTGACATTGCTTAAAAGGTGAACTGAGGCATAATAAAATGTTAAAAAGTTGATTGAATGAGTAGTGGTTCATCAATTGAGCATCTCCAACCAGAAATGGTGTCAGAGTTCTGTGGCTGGAATACCAAGGAAGGACTTTATGGGACCAATGTAGTGGTAAAGCAGAGGAAATATTTGATTGGTTACAGTTACATGATTACCATATTTGGTCTACCCCACTGTAAAGTACCTGGTTACATGATTATATTTACTGGTTGTTTCTGATTGGTGGTGTTAAATTCTGTTTTCCTTAATGCATGACTTACATGAGGTTTTTAAAGTATTGCTTATGTGTTTAAACCAAGCATAACTGGGTTTGTCTGCCCAAGGATTCATTAGACTTGGTCTTGATTTTAACTTACTCTAACATATTAGGTTTCCATGCTTCATAATGAAATGACAAAACTTAATGGCTTAAAGGAATACATTCATCATTGCCCAGGTTGGACATGGCTTTCCTCATTCTCTGTTCAGGAACTCAAAGGCTGGGGTGGCCACCCCTTCTGAGGCTGTGGTTCTCTTCCAAGCTCAGTGGTGGTCAGCAGAATTCAGTACCAGGGACCCCACTGTCCTCTGATGCATAGCCCTCTCTAGTGGATCTTCATGGCGTGGCATTTAGATTTTTCAGGGTCAGCAGGGATCTGTCTAGTGCATGCTGGACAGATGGAGTTGTGTGGAGAGGAGGGGACTGAATGAATTGTAGCATCCAGGATGAGCTCAGAGGGCCACTTTAGAATTCTGCCACCTTTGTCTTGGAAGGGGAACCAGCTTAAGGATCACACCAAGGATGTTTCAGTGAGTTGATTTTGGAATGTCTGATGGTTTCCTGGGGGCCGGGATGCTGGAGTCTAGAGATTGCTAACCACCCATGAGTGTGGCCTGTTTTAAGGTGCCAGAGATACAGTACTGGAGTTAGATCCTCAGCTTGTGGCTTGGGATCTTTGGCAAGTTATTTTATTTTTCTGTCCCCTCATTTTCTCATTTTTTAAAAAAAGTGTCTTCATGGAGTATTGTGAGAAATAAGACTTAGAAGGATGGTTGTACACAGCAAACACTCAAACAAATGTTACAAATAAGATTAAAATCATCATTGTTGAACTCGGAATTTATCTACCTCAGGGATAAACCTGAACCAGAACCCATATCATCCAGATGACAGGTGACTTGGGCTGAGATTGACAGTGTGTTCTCCTAGAGACAGTGTGGGTTGTCCACATGGTAGAGTTCTTTTCTCATGAGCTGTAGATCACTGGAAGGTGAATATGTGATTCTGTAATTACTAGCTGTTGACTATCAAGAATGTGGGAAAGTAAGACATGCTGTGACAAAAGTCCAATGAGACATGAATGATTTTATTGGGACCTAATACATCAGAAAAGGTCCCAGCACCTCCTGCTAGGGTCCCAGAGCTGAGCCTTTCCTTTAGAAGTTCTTGCAGATTCTGTGAGTTCCTTTCTGATCTTTTTCCCAAATCCCACACCTTGCTGATATTAGTTTCTGGTGGAATGACATGCACATGTCAGATTGTAGAAAGCCTACCCAATCCTGGCCATAATATACTAAAAACTGCTAGAAGGTGAGAAAGAGAACAATTAAACTACCCAGCTTAGTTGCTTCAAAGAGGGAAGAGTAAAGCACAAGAGTGCAGGAGAGCTCCTCATACAAGGCCTAGGACATACAGACTCTGGAGTAAATGTTCCAGCTCTACTCACTTTACCTACCTTGGGAATTTCTAATGAGTTAATCAGAACATGGAGTATTTAGGCTCCTAGCATTCAGGCTGGTCTTGTATTATGATTGATGCTAAGATGTATAAGGTATCAGTGAGCCCAAGATATTGATTTTTAAAAGTTAAAAAGTTAATCAGGCACTAAAAATATAAAAGCATCCCTGAGTTCCCATCAGAAATATTGATTAGGTGCTTTTTCAGATAGGTTTTTAAAAAATGTCCAAACATAGATGCTTAGATTAAAGAGCTGCCTATTAATCATACCCTAATGTTTTCAACTATAGTAATATCTTGTGGACCTACTATGCACCAATCACTCTCCCTAGTGATATATGTTAGGGAATAAAAAGTATATTTTTGCCATTGGGGACCTTATAGCATGACTAGGAAATGTCCTTTGTAAAGCTCCAAAAGATCTTAATATTTTTGTTTTGTTATTTTTGCCTCCTTGATAAAATTTCTGATCTCCAGTAGCAAGTTATATGCTTTCAGCAATGTGAGTAATGCATAATGAAATAAGTGGATGAGACCATGCCAGTGTACTATGGGTGCCTGAAAGTGCATTTTCTGTTTCTATTTTTATCACTTTTTGAAAATTTACTTATATCTATGGATCCCAAACAGCATTCCATATTAATATTTAATAATTGTATGTTATTTATGAGAAATCATTTTATTTAATGGCATTACACATTAATATTTTCCTCAAGCTACTAAAATGTTAAAAATAATTTCCATTTCTAATATTGTTTATGATACAGTATTTAAACAATTTTAATATCCAGTGAGATACATATAAAATACTTTTTAATATTTCGTGTTAAAAAGTATAAACTAAGGTTTAGAAGTATTTCTTATACATTTCTACAATATATAAAAAACCTACACAACTCAGCAAAGTGACAAATAACTGATTAAAAGATGATTAACACAAATATTTCCCAAAAAGACAAATGGCTAACAATTACATGAAAAAGTGCTTAAACGCCATTAATCATCAGCATTAATCAATACAAAAATATTACCACCAGGTATCACCTCACCCTAGTTATAAAAATGACACAGAGTACTAGTGAGGGTGTGGAGAAGAGAGAACCACTGTGTACACTTGAGGGATGTGGGCTCGAATAACTATATGGAAAACAGTATGGAAATTCTTTGAAAAATTAAAAGTAGGATTATCATATGACCTACTAGCACAGTTCAGATGGCTGCTACTTCCCCCTGCTAGGGGCTGGTTCTCATAGGTCTGGGGCTGACAGTGGCACAAGGATGGTCAATGCAAGAATATGGTCACCTGTTTTTGAGCCAATAATCTGCAAAACCATTATTGTCCACCTCGTTTCTACTCTCCTCCTTTCTTTTGCCATCCTCAGCCTGGGCCTGCATGTTTCCTACTCTGTTACTGTTTCTAAAATCTCTCTCCTTCAAAACCTTCCAGGGAACAACAATGTATATTGCAAAGCTTCTGACTCTTGTGTCTTAAAAGGAAGCAAGATGGAAGTTTCCTGTAAGAAGACTGTACTGGTTTAAGTACAGTCTCACAAAAAACATGACCACCTAGAACCTCAAGACATGAGCTTATTTGGAAATAGGTTTGGTCTAGATGTTATTAGCTAAGATGAAGTCATACTGGATTACAGTGGATGTAGATTCAATTCCATGTCTGTATGGTAAAAAGAGAGGCATGACACCCAGATAGCCACATGACAGCAGAAGTAGAGATTAAGTGATATAGCAGAAAGCCAATCAATGCCCTGAGCCACTAGAAGCTACAAGAGGCAATGAAGAACCCTAACAGATTCCTTTACCTTGGTTTCAAATGTTATTCTTAAGAACAATGAAAGCATGAATTTCTGTTGCTAATGCCATGCTGAGAAGTTTAATGGGGCTTTTCCAGTTGCCCCATAACTAACAGCTAGAATTTTGGTTTAAAATTAAAGGCCCCAAGAGTGCCACAGAGCAGAGAGAAATTGTTCAAATGGGTAAGAGAACTAGGAAGCAGGGAGAAGGATGGGAAGTGGATTTTGTAAAAGGAGAGAATGGAAAGAAAAAAATGGAAACAGAACTTTTGTGTAAACAGAGAGAAGAAGAGTTAGCTGGAGGGGAGAGGAATAAAAAATAATTAAGATATATTATGTATCGGCACAAATTCCCCATGATGAATGTGATCATTATGTATGACAAACATGTACTAATAAAGAATAAGGTTTTAAAAAGATTAAGAAGGAAAAAACCCATTCTGTATTGCAGAGAAGGCCATCTACATGGGGCCACAGAAGCCTGTGAAGGGCTAGCCCTTTCCTCCATCTACCACCATCCAGCCACCCTCTAACACTCCTTCTCTGTCTTCCTAATAGTTCTATTATGAATACAAGTGGAAGGATACCTGTGGTACTGAAAGATCCAGGGTTCCTGAGAAAAAGAGGCATTTGCCTTCTAAGTCTGCACATTGTCTTAGGTAGCATACTGGCTGATTCACCTAAGGGACCAGGAAGGGGAGGTGGAATTGGTAGAAGGTGGGGATGCAGCAGGCTGGAACAAGGCTCCTGAGTCCCCCAGAGAGGGAGCTAGGCTTGGCCTGTTTGTTGGCATTCATGGAAGAGGGGCATCCCATGAGCACAGGGAACCTTGAAGCAAGAGGTTATGTGACTTGCATTGTTGTAGTAGACATGGGAAGATGAGAGACAGGTCAAATCAGAGTCAGACATCTGATGTCAGGGAACTGTGCACTGTCTGGGCATGGGGAAAAGCTCACAGAGCTTCTAAAGCTTTCAGACACAGCCCAATAAAGTTCTTGGATCCTGTTCCCTAGATATAGGACAAGTTAGGCAATAGGGCTAGGAGAACCTCCTGAGAAAGGATGCCAGCAGCAGCCACGTGCATGACTAGGTGGGTGTCACCTCCCAGCCCATCAGCAGGAGCTCAGCATTAGGACATGGTGGGCACTGCTGAAGACGATCTGGGTCCATCCTCAGCATCTTCACTTCCAGTTCAAGTTTTCACAGAAGGCATAAGATTGAAGTTGAGACAGGTCAGCCTTTCACCATGGGTCCTCAGTTATTGCCTCTTCATTCAGCAGTTTTAAGGAACTGGAAATTTCTGAGGTTGGCCTAAAACTCTATTAAGTAGTATCCAGAGAAGATCCAACAGAGCCAAAGGGGAGGACTCATGATAGAAGAAATAAAATTATTTTGTGCTGTAGCTCAGTGTTTTGGGATTCCTTAAACTGGTTATAACTCTTTACTTATTTTATTTATGTGCCAAGAAGCATAAACAGCAGTGAGAAGACTCCCCTGGTTTTGGTTTTACACGTTAGCCTAGCCTATTGAGAAATGTTAGGTTCACCTCCTAATATGCTTGTTTTTTGACACCAACATTGCTGACTTGTATCTCTATCTGTTGTAACTTGCAGCCTTCAAACTAGCACAGTGGGTACCATTTCAGGAAGAAAGGATGGATCAAAGAATAAATTAAATAAGTTTTAAGGCATCTCACCTGTGTTTTAAAGGATACCCCTGCAGCTCTGCCCTGTAGACATGTAACTTCCAGGCTTAGTGAGGGGGAAGGAGAAGGTGATGGAATGGGTTGTGGGAGGCAAAGGTTTCAGGTTGCAACCTCCCTTCATAACTTTTTGTTCTGACTGTGTCCTGCCATGCTGTGCTGATTGCTGGCTGGGCCACCAGGACTCCTGGATGAATGAAGCAAGAGAACTGGATGTACCCCCAAGAAACTGGAGGATCAGCTCCAAGAAACTAAGGGAAGGGCACCAGAACTGTGGCTGTCAGTCAGTGCTGGAAATAGTGTCTGTTAAAACAGGCCAAGGCAAGCACTTTGAAAGTAAATATTGCTTTACATGGAAAAAAGTGTCTATTGAGTAAGGATGTTCATTGGTACACACGTTTTGTTCAAAATATCTAGTAACATATTTTGAAGAGTTTTAGAACAATTCAGCTATAAATTAAGAATTGGAGCATATATCAAATGGTTGTCACATCCTCAGGCTTTTGCATTTTTAGATGAACTTGCCTTTTAGGCAGCCCACTGATGACCCCAAGACTTGAGTCATCATGAGAAGTTTTACTTCAGCACTGTGCCACTCTATTTTCTAACTGTTTAAAACAAAAAAAAAAAAAAAAAAAAAAAAAGATTTTTAGTAGAAGCCATGTGTGGGAGTGAGCTTCAAGCTTCTGGAGGTCGTGGATACTATAGTATGGTTTCAAGAGAACATTAAAGTAATTATAAAGTCTTATTAAGAGAAAAGCAACTGTACTGAATTCTTAACCGTGATATCTTTTCTTAAAATAGGGTGTCTTTACCTACAGCCAGTGAGATTTGGGGGATGCAGAAGAGTCATAATGGTAATATTTAGTGTCTAGATAATGGGGAGAATATGTGTTTTTACACTGGCATGTTTCTTAACAAAGAGAATAAATGCTTCATTTGGAAGAGCAGAGTGTCAGTCAACATTATATTTCACTTTTTTAGGGAAAGATGAATGAGAAAGCAGATTCAAACTACTACATAAAATATCATATTGAGGAGCTTCAATTACTCTTCAACCAAAAGAAATACAATTGCCCATCTCCAAAATATGCAGAGTATCCAACCTGCAACTAATCCTGAATTTCAAATCAATAGGGTTTAATGTTTCACCAGCAATCATAGGTTGAAATCAATGCTGTCGTGGCTCTTTGGGAGAACAGAAGCTTATGAAACAAAGGAACTGAAGGCAAGCATCCAAGGGTAGAGTGAAGAAAAGATGCTTTGCAAGGGCTTTTATGAAAGTGAACAGATGGCAACTAAACCCATCCCCCAAGCCTTCTCCCTTCCATAGCAGTGTTATGTACTAGGGGTTCAAGGGAATGGTTTCCAAAGATTAACTGAAAGAATGGAAAATGATCATTTAAAGGGCTGACCAAATAGCTCAGCAGATTAAAGTGCCTGCAAACAGGCTAGGGGCTGGGAGTTCAATCCTTGAGCTTGCTGTGCTGGCCCCACCCCCAAGGCATGTTGAGACTGAAATTGAGACTGGGCGTGGTGGTGCACACCTGTTATCTCAGCTCTAGAGGGGCTGTAATCAGGCACATCACTATGAGTCTAATCTAGTGGTGAGACCCTGAACACCCTGTAGACCCTTCCCTAAAATACAAAAAAAAAAAAAAAAAAAAGAAAAAGTAAAATAAAGAAAATGAGCATTTGAGAATGAAGCAGGCAGTGTCTCTTCTGAAACTTGTGATATTGGAGGTTATGTTGATAAACTATGAAGACTGTATCAGCCAGGTATTCCTGTATAACTAACCACCTGTAATGGCCCCCTCCTAGGAGTTTTAAAGTACTAGCCTTTGGTGCCTTGAATCCATAAGTTACATGTGGGCTGAAGCATAGCTGGCTGGATTTGCTTGTCTCTGCTCAGTTTATTCATACTTTGTAGTCAACTGTTGGGTCACCTGGGAACTGATGAAAGCAGTATGGTATCAGACAGGATGGTGCCTCTGAGATCCTATGTTCTTGCTTGCTTCTTCAAGGTAGCTCAGCCTTATCGCAGTGCAGCCTGGGTACAGTCGGGGGAGGGAGGAAACCTGCAAGAGCTCTTAATGCTTAGGTTCTAAAGAAGAATGCCATCATTCTGCTACATTCTTCTTCCAAAGGCAAATTACATCAAGTTGGATTCTAGGTATGGGGTGGTAGATTATAATTTTTCATGGAAATGGTCCTAATACCACTGGTCTGGATTAGATCTGAAATGTTCTCTGTATCGGTCTGCTTTTCCATCACTGAGACAAAATATACAAAACCCACAATTTAAAGGAGGAGAGGTTAAACTATGAGTGGCTCATAGTTTTTAGAGAACCCAGTCTATGATTGATTTTTTTTTTCAAAGGCAGAGTGATATAGTGGAGGGATAGAGTGGAAGAAAGGCAAGATACAAAAAGACATGATAGGCATGGCACAAAAAGGAAGAAGACAATCTTTCCAGGATATCCTGGAGAGAGTCTGCCAGGTCACTCCCTCATTGATCCACCTCAAACCAGACCTTACCCCTTAAAAGTATGTTCAACTATGAACTGATGAATGAGTAGATGTGCTAATGAGTTAGTACCTACATGATCAAATCATCTTCTAAAATCCTGCCTCTGAATTCAGGAAACTTTGAGAGACAATTTAGACCTAAGCCATAACATTCCCCAAAGATCTCTGTGTTATAGGCATGATTTCCAGATTAGGACTGTTGGGAGGTGGAGAAAACTTTGAGGCAGGGCCCACTGAGAAGCAAATTATGCACCCCGGTTTGATTCTTGCCTCTCTCTGATGTTGTGGGCTTGAGGGTTTTCCTCTGCTCCATGCTTCCCATCATAAGAGGCCAAACACAATGGAGCTAATTTTTCTATAAAATATTTCAGGTAATCTTCTCACAATGAGGGAAAGATGACCAAAACATTTGCATTGCAAAGAGCATGACTATGTGGAGGATGGAAAGACCAAGTCCATTTTATTGTCATTTTTACCATTTCTTAGTGCTTAAAAGAGCACCAGAGATGTCTCATGCCTGGGGGAAATGGCTTGGATTGGAAGTATATGCTCATTATCACCTATGCTGCTTCACACCTTTTTTGCAGAGGAAAAAAAAGAACAAAATACATATTCTTCCTGCAGTATCTATAGGGGAAGGTGTGATGAAGAAGAAATCAATAAAACAGGATATTCTGTGTGGAGTGAAACAACCCAGTGATGAGTTTTTGGAAATCAGTTCTCAGGGGATGAGATAACTTGCAATATGAGCTAGCAGAACTGACCACAAGCTCTGAGCTCACATTGGGAGTTTGCTCCACTGGAAATGATCCATGTTGAAACAGCTGGTCATACCGAAGAATCCCCCACATCAGCACATGGCTTAGAGGATGAAGTTACTCACCATAGCCTAGAGTCCTGTGTGCCAGTTCTTTCTGGTGGATCCCTGTGATATTAGTCACCATACCTGGAGGATCTGTACCTTCAAGAGCAAGCTGGGAACTTTCCAGAAAAGAGGGACAGTTGCAGATAGTTGGCTGATGGTGTTTCTTCATCTCCCTCTGCTAGATGGGATATTCATTCATGCCTGGCAAGACTGATCAGGTTTTTGGAGCTGAATACTTGGAGCTTGAATTGCTTCTTTACTACATCTGTAGAAAGGTGAACTGTTTGCTCTGGAGCAGGAAGAAAAGAACACAGAAACATCCAGAAGGCCTCCTCAGGGCACAGAACCTAGGTCTGACATGTCCATCTTTACCTTTGTACCTGCCTGCCTCATTGTTTTACCTCTTGTTCTAGGTATCCTTAATTTGTCATTTGTGCCAGAGAGACCTTCAAGTTGCCTCATGATCATGCCTGATATAATTCCCTCTTCTTGAATATGGTTGGATCCCTGATTTGCTTCTAAGTTGACAGTGGCCAGGGGTTGATTTTTCCACTGTCAGGCTGTGTCAGTTTACTTTACATAAGAAACACTATGGCTGCCACTTCTGGGTCAGGATTGTGCAGAAAATTAGGCAGGGCAGGCCATAGAAGACCTGGAGGCTGGCTCCTTGTAGCACTGAGAACAGCAGGGAAGCAGAGGAGATCCAGTTCTCAAGTATCCAGGTGTTGACAGAAAACAAAAATTTCTTCTAAGTAACAGCATAGACTTGGGGAGTTTCAAATGGCTAAGTGGGAAAAGATGCAGTAGTGGGCATGCAGATGTCACCAGGGCTGGGCTGAGCTGCCTGACGGCCCTGGCTGGGAACCCATAATTCATTCATGTCCAGCACTCCATGTTCTGTGAATCCTGCTTTGATTAGCCTCCATCCCAAAATACAGTTGTTACCCTTTATTCTGCATCTCTTCTGTTTTGTACCTCCATTACATTTCATTTTGATATTTTATAAGTCAATTACTTCTTTAGATTTTAAATCTCCTCAGGTAGATACAAATGTGGCCATTCTTCTTTGCCCGTTACACCCAGAAATAACAAGTGGTTAAAGCAAATGTGTTAGATCCAATCAGCAGGGTATATTGTACCATGGGACTGCTCTTGCCAACATATCTGTGCCTACCAACATTACTTTGTCCTGCAGAATGACACAAAATAGTGCTTCCCTAGCAGTCCAGCCTAGAAATCCACTCAGTGCTGAGAACTCAGTTGCTCATGGGGAAACCCTGTATTCACAGACCAGTGATTGTGTTTTCCTCTTTTCCTTGTGTGAGCTCTGTAGATAGTATAACACTGTCACTTTGCTTCTCCTATGCGAAACATCATGGCACTAATCTATTCCTCTTTATTTTATTATACTTCAACATGCTCATTTAATGAAGCAAAGAGGTTTATTTTGGCTGATGGCTCTGGAGATGCAAAGTTTACCGGCTCCTACAACAATAGTCTTCTTGCTGGTAGGGTTTCCAGGTGCCGCAGAATATTATATCTTGTGGCAAGAAGCAGGAAGCATCTGTTGCAGATATGTATCTCCTGGTTTTCTCTCTCTGGGATTAAATCATAGGTGATTCACCTTGATGATCTTGTCTAAAAGCCTCCACATCAAAATATTCTGGTCCAAACACCATGGTTAAGTTTCTATCACCATAATGTTTCACAGTGGGGATTATGTTTTAACCCTGAAGCTTTGGGGGCCACTTGAAATATATCCAAACCAACCACGTCCACCATTCCTCATTGTGTATGAGGAAAACTAGTGTTTTTCCCTTACTATACATTGTCTTGCTTCAAAATGCAGGCAATATATTTTTATGACTGACTCAAGTCTCTACCAGCCATCATAACGTGGCTCATACCTGCTTCGGAATAGGCTGTGCTTTCATGAACGCACTGCAGGATGCCCTAGGTTTACTATTGGGTTCAAACTGTTTTGGGGACACATTATTTGTGGGCCAGGTCTTCTCTCTGTGAACTGCTCCTAAGCCAAGCACCTGAAATTTCTTCTTTCCCATTAGTTTTGGAATCAATGGAAGAAATTTATATTCATTCCTATTATATTTTTACTTGATGATTTGGAATCACTGGACTAGTAGGATGAAAGCCTTTTGTATCCTGATTCTTCTGATTCACATTAATGATCTGCTCCACATTGAGATCATTCTGTGAGTCTGCTGAAAGGACAGAGCAACAGGCAGTGCCTACGGCACAAGGCTGGGCTTCCTCTCCAGTTGACATCACTCTATTAATCAACACTTTGAATGTTCTTGTTCAACCAGTTACAAATCCACTTAACAGTCCTCTACCCCATCCTCACTTCTCCATCTTGTCCACAAGAATATCCTGAGTGACTCTATCAAGTGCCTTGCAGAAACCCAGACCCACAGATCACCCAGCCTAATGACCTAGCAGGAGAGGAAACAAGATTAGAGCAGGGTGACTGGTGGAGGAGCCTCCAGCCCCTTGGCACTTGCTGTCTTCTTGTCCCCAAGCTCACAGGTCAACTGCTGTTCTGCCAAGGATCAGTACAAAGCCCTTGGTCTATATTTCACTGAGTATTCCTTCCTCTCTTGCCCTTCTTCTTTGTCTGCAGATCTTGCCCCTCCCTGGTTTAAAACTGAACAACGTTTTGCCTGCCTCAACCTTTTTTAGGATGCTTCTCTCCTGTTTCCTTCTTTTTTTCTTTTTCTTTTTTAAAGAGGGTAAAAATTAGAATTGAAAGAAAAATTGCAAGGGACACAGAATTAGGACATTTCCCATTCTTCCTGCTTTGTTGAATAATCCTGGAATCCTCTGTCACTTTCTGTGCTGAGAATTCTTGGGACAGTGCTTGCTGTCTTCCAGCACTGTAATCTTCTGGGACAAAAATGTCTGTCTCACCTAAGTCCCAATGTCACAATGAGAAGCAAATGGAAAAAATGTGTGATGGCATATTACACAGTACCTGACTTATGAATGCTTGCTAATTCAATAAACCACCAAAAGAAAAAAAAAAGGATTTTACTATCATTAAAAGTAACATTCATAGAAGGTACTTCTCTACACAGTAAAAAAATTCTATTCCCAGTTTTCTGTGTGCAGTCATATTTTAAGAAAGGTTTTTCAAAGAATTTAAATAATTGTTTCCTTAAAATTAACTACCCTTATAATCAGATTTAACAGAAAGCCAAATATTTTGTTGCATGTCAGTTACTAATCTTTCTTTAAGGAAAATTTTGACTTCTGATATAGTTTTCTAGAGTTATTTTTGCTAGATAAGATGTATAAACTCAGTGATAGCTTTTTGAACTAGGAAGTACAGGATTTGAAGCCCAAATAAGTCATCTATAGATAAAACATTTACATGGTGAGGGCAAGCTATTGGAAAAGCATTTCTTAGTGGAATTGTAGTTTGTGTGGTGATACTGTTAATTATGACATTTCTGCTATTAATTGGTAAGTCTCCTAAATGTAGTAATGAAGTCTCTAATCTCCATTAAACTGACATCATCAATTATGCTGCTCAGTGAATGATCTTCCTCCGCTACATGTAAAATAAATTTTAGGTTCCAGCAACCCAGGTCAGCATGTTTCCTTACAGAAGAAGAGACTAAAGTGTATGAGGCACATGGGGGCTAAGTGACTTGTTTTTGATGACCTAGCCTGGAAAGCTGAGCAGGACCTTGCATCCAGAAATGCCTTGCTCCAGGCCTGTGCTATTTGTCCTTTATAGCTGCACTGACAGATTTTCCTTTCCAGAACTCTTCCTTTTGGGGCTTTGCTCCCATACAGAGGTTCTTTGCTTCTAGTTCTAGTGGACATGGGAGAATAATCCTGGGTGTGGCTATCGTCCAGCCTCTTCCCGTCATTTGGCCATTTAACTTACACCCTGGAAACATGAGGCTTCAGCTCTGTGCTATCTGGTGTCCAGGGCAACAGAGATGCTTGGATTTCAGCATGAATTTCTGTGATTCACAAATTAGAACTGAAGGATGGGAGGCCACTAATAAGATGTCATATCTCATAGATGTGGATGGGCCATGGAGCCAGTGATAAAGTGAGACCAGTGGGCTCTGACATACACGCCTTCCCACCATTTTATCGACAGTGGAGAATTGTATTGATTGAACTGCCATGATTATCCTATTATGCAATTATAATATTAGATTTGCATTTTTAATTCCTTTAGAAGAGATTGGCTTGAGGCAATTATGGCAAGAAAATATTAAGATGGATCTAGCTTTTTCAAAAAAATAAGAACTCAGAAGATGGCAGTTATTATCAGAGAAAAGCTTCACTCAAAGAAAGGAACAGGAGAAAAACAAGGGGAACACAGTCTGGCAAGTTGAAAGGGTTCACAGAGGCCAAATTTTCCTCTGAAGAGGAGACTAGTTCTGGGACACAAATTTGACCAGGCTGTGTTCTATTTCATTCTAGGTGAGCACACATGCACACTCCACTTTGGGTTTCTCCTTTGCACTGATATCTACATTTGTCTACTCTTTGGACAGTGCTATATCCTTAAGTGATCCTTAAGGTGCATATTTATCTTTTGTGCCAGCTCAGAGAGTATCCCTGAAGAAACTTTCTTTCTGCAGTGTTTGTTGGAGGACTGGCTTCCTGGGCAACTGAAGACAACTACAGCCTCTGTGTTAAACCCTACAATCTAAACAGGCCCATAAAGATAGGCCTGATGCCTGGATGTGATATTGGCCACAGAGAAGCACAATAAGTAGTTGCATCTGAGGAAAGAACTAGGACCAAGGTCCAGGTTTCATAGGGGGTTAGATTTATGCTTGGCACAAGGAGGACATGTTCAGTCATAGTTGGTTTTTACTTATCCTTTTGGTAGACTTTTATTAAATCCCTTCCTATGAATAGAATGCACCTCAAAACTAGTTGAAATTAATTCCCATTGTGAGGTTGCAAACACCCTTCCTAATGCATAAAAAACTTAATATGACTATGGTATGTGAAGGTGAACTTTTGGAAGGCTATTAAGGTTAATTGAGGTCATAAAAGTGGGGCCATGACACAATGGGATGGGGTCTTCATGAGGAGAAGATACCTAAGCCAGGAGGCAGCCCCTCTTATTGTGTGATGGTCTGTCCTACTTCACACCCTGTAGCATGTCCCCATCAACAAGAAAGAACTCATCAGACCCAGTCACTTGATCTTGAGCTTTCCAACCCTAGAACCATGATCCAAATAATCCTTTCTTATAAACTACTTAGCTTGTGGTATTCAGTTATAGTAACAGAAAACAAACTAAAACACCCATGGATGTTGGACATGATCCTAGATGCTAGAGCTATTTGGAAATTGCAAGCCCAGTCTGACTCACAAGGGAGCCTAACAGTGGATGCTTTGTCGGACAAGGTGAATTCTCTAGAATAGTGTGTGTGTGTGTGTGTGTGTGTGTGTGTGTGTGTGTGTGTGAGAGTTTGGAAAGCTGGGAGTGGGAGCAACATGTCAACACTATATCAGAAAATCTTTTTAGCTGCACTTGGAAAGGAAGTACACTTCCCAGCAGAAATCACACCACGAATTAATGTAATAATGTATATAGGATGCATGAGGCAACTTTGAGTGCCTTGAGGACCTTTGATCTCATAGGGAACACACATTACTTCACAGGGTCTAGTGTTTTTCATAAACTATGTAAAGATAAACTTGTCCCAGCCTCACTGTGCATAATGTCAGCCTCGTTTAATTCCTGGGCTCTGCTGAGATTTGTTTCTGGACATCTTAGAGGGTTCCCATGACAAACTGCCACAAATTGGGTGGCTTAAAACAGCATTTCTTTAAAGTTATGAATACTGGAAGTTCAAAATGAGTCTGTTAAAGTTAATTTCTTCTAGAGGCTGCAAAGGAGAGCACATTTCATGCTTCTTTCATCACTCATGTGATGATGCACAGATCCAATGTGCCTCTGTGCTTATGTAGCCCATGCATACTAGTTTGGAAATGTGCCATTCAAATATTCATCCACTAAAGCTTTGGTGCCCAGTGTGCCCTCTTGGGAGGTGAGGAATCCCTTAGGAGGAGGAATTTTGTGGGATGAGCCTTCTTCCATTATTTCCTGCATCCCTTGAAGTTTCTGTGACACTAGCCTCTTCCTGTTCATTCACTGGCTTATAGTTTGAGGGAGTTTCCCAGACATATGTTCCTCTCATAACATTGCCTCACCAGAAGCCCAAAACAAAGGGAATAATTAGTCATAGATTAGAAGCACTGAAACTTTGAATTAAAAAAACCCTTTGCTCTTTATAACTTTAATTATCCATGAAATTTTGCTATAGTGATATGAAGCTGACTTAAATAGTCTATCAAAACTTCCTCTGGATATTCCTTACAAGAACACTGTCACTGGTTTTAGGTCCTACCATAAACCCAGGATGATCGTATCTTGGGATCTTTAATACATACATGCAAAGAACTTTTTTTCCAAATAAGGAAAGTACAGGTTCCAGTAATGACATAGATATATGCTATTAGAGGCCACTACTCAGTCCATTTTATCTGATAGATGACAGGTGCTGGGATTTTTAGATTATGCTATTTCTATCCACATTGTATACCATGTGATGGGGACAAGAAGTCCTGGTACGTGGGGCTCAACTCTATAATTTTCTTGGGACACAAGAGTGCTCTGTTGAAGTGTGCTTATAGCGCATCCTCAGGGTAAGAGGCCAGAGCTGTGGATGCAGTGGCTGAAAAGCAACAAAGCTCTCTGTTCCCAAAGGCAGCTTCTTTAGGCAAGGCCATTCATGGAGCTCAGAGCAGAACTATCAGCAATGTCACCGTGGAATCCAGTGGACAAAGATGAATGGAGCAAACATGTAGTATCACTGATTTATCAAATGGTTCTTCCTAATGAATCCATCGCATTCAATAAAAACCACATTAGCAATGCCTGTTATTGGTGTTATCCATCCTAAAGCCCTGAAGTTAACTCAGTACCCATGCGACCATTTAAAAGAAAAAGAGAGAAAGATTAGATTTTTTTCTTTGTAGTGTAAATATTTAAACAAAGCAATACAAAGAAGTGCAAAACTGATACCTTTTTCCCTCTCAAATAAGTAGCAAGTTGAATATTACCCTCCCCCCTACAGGACACTAAGGCCCTAATCAGTTATTAGTGCCACAGCATGGAACTATGAAAAAGTCTGATTCACATTTTATCCTTTTAATACCTCTCCTATATTCTTGGTAATTTCTGTGACTATATTTCTGAATTTTTGGAGCTGTATCTTTGCTTTCCTTTTTTTTTATATATTTGCTACAGGGTCTCACTAAGAGCTCAGATTTGTAGTGATCCTCCTGTTTTCAGCCTCCCCAGCCCTGGGATTACAGGCATGTGCCACCATGCCACTGCACTGCAGCTCTGGCCTCTTACCTTGAGGGTGTGCTATAGCCACACTTCAAAGGAGCACCCTCACATCCCAAGCAAGTTTTAGGGTAGAGCCCCATGCACTGGGACCTTTTTGTCCCAATGTGGATGGAAATAGCACAATCTAAAATTCCCAGCACCTGTCATCTATCAGAAAAAGTGGACTGAGTAGTGGCCTCCAAAAGCATATGTCTACATCATTACTTCCTGGAACCTATAAAGGTGCCCATATTTGGGAAAAAAATCTTTGCAGATATATTAAGATTATCCTGGGTTTATGATGGGGCCTAAAGACAATGACAAGTGCTCTTGTAAGGAATATCCACAGGAAGTTTTTATAGATTGTGTTAATCTTGATGGCTGGCACAGGGGAGCCAAGGTTCTGAGGCTGACAGGCTGTCTGGTACTAAAGGGGATTCAACCAGGTCATTGTGCTTGGAAGGCACATAGTCCTGAGCTATCTTGCTAGCTTTGTGTGTTTGCTTTGTTGATTTAAACAAAGTGACAGAATTTTGAGTCCCAGGAATTGCAAAACATGTTAAATTTTCCGTTTACTTCAGCTCAGGAGCATTATTAATTACCCAATGTGTATCAAGCCCACTGGTGAAATTATTTAGATGCAAAGAGAAATATATGACAGTTTCTTCAACCTGTGAGTATTCTAAAGCTTAAAAGTTCCCCGTGTACTTGTACAATGTACTCTTTAACATGGACTTTTGAATGATAGTGAAATGGAGATGGTGACAGATGAATTCAATCCTCTGAAACTTTATCTGAAATCTTACTCTCTTCAGCTTTCTGCCAATAAGAAAAATGCCTTAAGTACTTTCCTCTTGGACTTTTGGGCAAAGCACAAGTGGATAAGGTAATGGTGCTGCTCCCTGTATACAGGATCACCAATTCAGTGTTTGCTATTTTCTGTGTATGTCTAAGATTGATTTGGGAATGGAGCCATGATCCCCTGTGCTGGACTGGGTTTGCCCAAGCAGGAGCTTTAAACAACTGAGCTAACTGGAAAGCCCCTGAAACTTCAGAAGGCTTTTTTTTTTTTTTTTTTTTTTTTGCTGACTCATGCTGCCTTAAGGACAGATCTTGTGCCTATGTTTGATTTGGATGTCAGCAAATTGAAACTCAAGCACGTTTATCCTTCGTGTAAGTTCCCCATCTCCCTCCCACACCATCAGTGTGTCAACACTACCTCTCTACAATTCTCCTATAAAAAGGTGAACAACAATAAATGTCTTTTTTATTTTGTCAGCTTCTAGAAATATGATGAAATATAATTTTAAATATTTAACAAAGAGATTTTAACAGTATATTTTATTTAATTCAACATATTCAAAATATGATTTGAACATATAAAATATAAAAAAATAAGATATTTTATGCTTTCATTTTGAGGCTTTGAAATCTGGTGTGTCTTTATATTTTTGGTACAAATCAATCTGGACAAGCAATATTTCAAGAATTAAGCAGCCCTGAGTGTTTACTTGCTGTATACTTGACATGCAGTTATAGGTCTAGGGCTCAAATTAACTCCTAGTAGCCAAACCTATTTAGAAGCCGAGCTGGCAAGGTCACGGGAGATGCAGATGCCTGGGATACAGAGTAGAGTGTGGCAGAGCATCTGCTCTCCAGCAGGCACCTGCTGCTGTGCATGGGGAGCTTTAAAGAAGTTCTGTGGGTTTGCAACACACAGAACTTGGTTGTAAATGTAGCTAATCAGGGGATGATCACATATGTCTTCCTTTGGCATCCTCTGAATCTGTATTCATCACTGCTCTGTTACTGGGCCAGGATACTAGACCTCTTCAATTTATGAGGAAGGGACCTTGAGAACATGTTTGGAGGCTCTAGTAGGGGAGAACAGCTACTCACACACCCTTGACTGAGGAAGGGTCCTCCAGTATCAGGGGTTGTCATCTTCTTCAGCCAAGTGTGGAGCTTCAGAAGGGATGCACATGTGACAGTGAGGGAATAAGAGGACACCTGCCAGTCAGCCAGATCAGCCAAATCAACCCTGGCAATCAACAGGTGACAGATGTCACAGCCAGATCGCCCTTACATCAACTTGTATTTTCTCCTATCTTTCAATTCTTTTATCTTTTTCTCTTCTTAATTCTTTGTATATTTCTTTTTTCTTTCTTCTTCCAATTTTGCACACATGTATCTGGTAATCTGAATAACTAATATGAAGACAACACTATGCAATACAACAAATACTGTGGAATTCATATTTTTTAGTAAAATTCTGTATCATGTAATTATTCTATTTTAATACTCTTGTACTCTACTTTTTAGTTTTTTACTTTTTGTATCTTAGGGAAGGATCTACAGGGTGTTAAAAGTCTCATGTTGCACTACTATTGTACTCTTAGCAATTCTCCTGTTTAGTCTCCCGAGTGCTAGGATTACAGGCACATGCCACCATGCCCAGTCTCAATTGCCATCTAAGGGTGCCCCGGGGGTGGTGCCAGCACAGTAGGCCAGAGGATCCAATGTACTCTCTTTAAAAGTAAAAATATAGACAAATAAAAAAAAATTAAGAGAGCTTCTGTGCTCCCTTGCATCCACTGGAACTCCCCAGACGAAGCCCAGGCCCACTGCTTGGGCTCTTGCATCACATTCTCAGAACTCCTCCACCTCTCCAGAGCCAGCCCAAGTCCATGTTGTGAGAGCGAACTCTTGCCACACTCTCGAGACCCCTATAGACCTGCCAAGCCCAGGCCCAGTGAGTGTGTGGGAGAGCTTCTGAGCTCTCCTGAATACATGGGACTCCTCTAGACCCAGTCCAGGCATGGCATACAGGCCTGGGGTGCAACTCTGCAGCTGAAGTCCCTGCAGAAAGACTAGGGACCAAAACCACGCAGCTAATCCAGGACAAGATATCTTGCCAGAGGGGGACAAAAGGTTCACCTCCAAAGGCTGAAATAGGAAGGATCTGAGCACAATAGCCAGACCCAAGCCAGGCACAACTGAATGAAATCAAACTTAGTAGATCTGCACCTGAATATTAGTAGGTGCTAAGGTTATAATTGCAACAACACTCTACACCAAAGGTCACAGGAAAATAAAATAAAAAAATGACAAAGAGAAGGAGCAAAATGCAATCTCAGGAACTGAGCCCATGCAGAATAAGTTCAGAGGACACAAGCACAGCTGAAATGTCTGAATTAATAGCATGTGAATTAAAGAAACAACAGCAGAAAAGTATAGAGGAACTCAGATTAGAATTAATCTCTGAAATAAAAATGAAATCTCTGAATTAAAAGCATCTGAAGTAAAGAATCAAATGCAGAAACATATAGAGGAAATCAGATCAGGAATAATCCCTGAAGTAAAAGAATTAATAACTGCTTCTCAAGAAGACACTGATTAAAAAAAAATAGAGGAGATTAGAAAAGGAATGGATTCACTGAATGAAGAATACAGAAGAGAAATAGATCACATGAAGAAGAGTCAAAGAGATATAGATGAACGTAAAATGCTAATTACAAGATTGCAAAATTGTTTGAGTGAAAGTGAAGATAGTGTTTCAGATTTTCAAGACACTGTTGCAGCAAGTGAAAAGGTAAGAAAAGATCTGTTAAAAACAACTAGGATGCAGGAAAAAAATAATTCATCACTTGCAAGACGATGCAAAGATAAACGTGAGACTAATAGGCATGAATGAGAAAGGAGTCAGTAAAAGTGATATAAAAAGAATATGGGGAGAATAGGAAAAAACTTCTCAAATATGAAGAAATAATCTGACATTCAGCTACTGAAGCATACAGAACTCAAAATAACATCAACTCAATTAAAAATACACCAAGACATATAATAGTCAAGATCCCAGAATTCCAGCACAAGAGCAATATAAAGAAAACTACTATAAAAAAGAAACAGATCACATTTAAAGGAAAACCCATCAGAATAATGGCCGAGTTCTATTCCAAAACCATGAAGGCAAGAAGAGCATGATGCAGAGTACTTCAAGTCCTCTGTGAAAACAAATTCCAGGCCAGACTACTATTCCCTACAAAACTCTCTTTCAAGTCTGATGGAGCAATGAAATACTTTCCTGACAAAGAAAAACTAAAGAATTTCATGATGGAAAAACCAACCTCACACAGACTAAAAAAACATGCTCTACAGAGGGGTGAAAATGATCGGATCTCCATGAATGGGAAGAGAAGGAATCCACTAAATAGGGAAAACAATTAAACACAAGATAAAAAGGAGTAAACATCAGTAGGTAAGTAACATGTCAAGCATAAGTCACTACATCTCAATTATAACCATCAATGTAAATGGAATCAATTCACCAATTAAAAGAAATAAACTGACTGTGGATTAGGAAATGAAATCCAACAATATGCTATATACAAGAAACACACTTAACTCATAAAGAAACTCATATGCTTAAAGTCAAAGGATGGAAAACAATGTTACACAACACAGCACCTCAGGAAAAAGCAAGAGTAGCAATCCTGTTCTCAGACAGTCTCAGCTTCAAAAAAGAATGATACAATGAAATATAGAGGACCACTATATACTGGCTAGGTGAAGAATTCAAGAGGAAGAGGTAACACTCATAAATGTACACACACCAAACATGGGAGCGCCTAACTGTGTAAGACAAATCTTAAAGGACACAAAAAATCAAATATCCAATACCACAATCTTAACAGGACACCTTAACACCCCCTTATCCACAAAGATAGGTCAATCAGACAAAAAATTAGCAAAGAAGTAGGAGAACTGAACCAGAGCTTGGAAAAAATGGACTTAGTGGACATACACAGAGTGTTCTACCCAATGACAGCTGAATACACATTTTTCTCAGCTGCGCATGGGTCATTTCCTAAAATAGACCACATACGGGTTCATAGGGCATGCTTCAGTATATGCAAGAAAACAGAAATTATCCCATGCATATTACTAACCACAGTGCAATGAAACTGGAAATAAATGACAAAAGAAACCTGAACCCTCCCCCAAATACATGGAAATTAAACAACAATCTACTCAGCAACCAATAGGTCACAGAAGAAATTCAACAACATCTACAATTCAATGGAAATTCTAGCAAAAATTAAGGAATTTATGTGATATGATGAAAGCAGTTCTCAGAGGGAAAATCATAGCTGTGAACTCACACATTAGGAAAACAGAATGGGAACAAATAAGCACCCTAATGTTGTACCTTCAACAATTAGAAAATGAAGAGCAGAGCAAACCCAGAGCAGAAATTAATTCAACTGGGAAGAAGAGAGCAGTTCAAAGAATTAGCGAATAAAAAAGCTGGTTCTCTGAAACATTAAATTAAATTGATAAGCCCCTAGCTAACCTCATCAAAAAGAGGAAAGAAAAATTCAAATACAAGCAATAAGGAATAGAAAGGGTGTAATCACCACAGACACAGTGGAAATTCAGAAGATTGTCATAGTTACTTTGAGAACATTTGCTCTCACATAATAGAAGACACAGAAGAAACAGATAGAGTTCGAGAAAGGTACAAATTACCAAAACTCAATCAAGAAGATATGACAACCCTCAATAACCCAACAACAGTCAGTGATATATGAAATGTAATACAAAACCTATTGACAAGGAAAAGTCCAGGTCCTGATGGATTTACAGATGAATTCTATAAGAAATTTATGGAAGATATAATCCCTATACTCCTCAAAATTTTCAATGAAATTAAAAAGGAAGCAGTCCTCCCAAAATTATTCCTGGAGGCAAGTATTATACTGATATCAAAATCAGGGAAAGACACAACTAAAAAAGAGAACTACAGACCAATCTCCCTCAAAGATATAGATGGAAAAGTCCTCAATAAAATCCTAGCAAATAGAATACAGCAAATCATCAAGAAGATTATACACCATGACAAGGTAGGATTCATTCCAGGGATGCAAGGATGGTTCAATATATGAATATCTATAAAAGTAATACACAACATCAATGGAGCTAAATCTAAAAACTACATGAGCATCTGAGTCGATGCAGCAAAGGCTTTTGATAAAGTCCAATATTCATTCATGTTCAAAGTCCTATAGAAAACTGGAACAGATGGCCTTTACTTCAATCTGATAAAAACCATCTATGACAATTCAATGGCTAATATAATCCTAAATGTGGAAAACTGAAACCTTTTACTCTCAGATCTGGTACAAGACAAGGATATCATCTATCACCCCTCTTGTTCAATATAGTTCTGAAATCATTAGCTAGAGCCATTAGACAAGAGAGAGACATAAAAAGAATAAGAATAGGTAAGGAAAATTAAATTACAATTATTTGCAGATGCCCTAATACTTACTTGGGAGACTCAAAACACTCCACCATGAAGCTGCTGGAATTGATACACAAATTCAGTAGCATAGCAAGATACAAAGTCAATACCCAAAAGTCAATAGCATTCCTCTACACAGATAACAAACACATGAGGTAAATTAGAGAAATAATATCTTTCACAATAGCACCACAGAAAATGAAATACCTTGGAATCAAACTAACTAAAGAAGTCAAAGATCTTTTCAAGGAAAATTACAGTACTCTGAAAAAAGAGATCATACAGGGTTTCAGAAAATGGAAGAATATTCTCTTTTCTTGGACAGGAAGAACCTACATTGCTAAGATGGGCATGCTACAAAAATTGCTGTAAGATTTAATGCAGTCTGGTCAAACTACCACCAACATACCTCCCAGACCTAGAGAAATCATTCCTAAAATTTATTTGGAACTAGAAAAGATGTAGAATAGCAAAGGTAATCCTGAGCAACAAAGAAAAGGTAGGAGCCATTACAATTACTGACTTGAAATTGTAACACAAAGATACGGTGATAAAATAAGCATGCTATTGAAATAGACAATGAAATAGACTTGAGGATCAATGGAATAGGATCAAAAGAATAGAAGACACAGAAGCCTCCATGAACACACTCAGCCATCTGATCTTTGACAAAGAGGACAAACATGCTCACTGGAAGAAAGATAGCCTCTTTAAAAAGTGGTGCTGGAAAACCTGGCTCTCTACATGCTGAAAACTAAAACTTAACCCAGATCTATCACCATGCATTAAGCTGAAGTCAAAATGGATTAAAAGTCTAAATATTAAAAGAGAAAAAACCTCCTGGAAGAGAAAGTATGAGGAAGACTTGAAGACATAGGCGTAGGCAAAGAGTTCATGAACAAAAATCAAATCACAAAAGTAATACTTGAAGGAATTAACAAGTGGGGCCTCCTCTTATAGAGAAGTTTTTGCATGTCAAAATAAATTACCAACAAAGTGAAAAGAGAACCCATAAACTTCAAAAAAATCTTAATAAGCACTCACACTAAGGTCTGCTCTCTAGAATTTATAAAGAACTAAAAAAACATCAGGGCCCTCAAATTTAAAGACCCAATCCAGAAGTGGACTTCCAAGATGAACACACACTTCTCACAGGACAAAATTAAAGAAGAGAATAAATATATGAAAAAATGCTCCACATCAGTAGCCATCTGTGAAATGTAAATTTGAACAACACTGAAATACCATCTCACCCCACAAAGATTGACTATCATAAAGAAATTAAC
>PVKA01009855.1:0-66662 GCA_004027165.1 Ctenomys sociabilis
AAGGGGAGAGACAGGAAAGGAGGGGAGTGAAAGGGGAGGGGAGGGACAGGACAGGAGCAGGGGAGAAAAACTGAAGCTCCTAGCTGAGGGATGCCAAGGATGGCTGGAGGCCACCAAAAGTGGGGAGCTTCTCCGAACCAAATCATCTTTAGACCCACAAAGCATGGCCTTGAGAATACCTTGACTCTGGACTTCTGGTCTCCAAAACTTCGAGTGATGACACTAGGCATTTGAGCCCCACAGCCTGTGGTACTTTGTTACAGCTGCCCCGGAAAACCAACAGGAGCACAAGCGCCAAGACGTGGATGGAGTTCTGTGCAGACAGAGCCGTCGCGGTCCTGCTGGCTCGGGCACAGCGTTGCACGGCGCTTGGCAGCAGCGCTGAGCCTTCAGTTTGCAGATCGAGAGGCTCCTGTCTGGTACATGCAGGTCTGCTCTACCTACGAGCTGCAAGTAGTGCTCCAGTAACAGAACGCATTTGTCTTCCTCCCTTTCTTTTTTCCTTCTTCCTCACTCTCTTTCTTTTCTTCTCTCCTTCCTTCCTTTTTGCCTCCCTTCCTTAATTCTTTCAGGCATTGAGAATTAATCCCAGGGTTTTTATACAGAGCTTCATTCTTAGCTCTTTTCTATTTGTGTGTGTGTGTGTGTGTGTGTGTGTGTGTGTGTGTTGGTGGTGGTATTGGGGATTGAACTTGGGACCTTGCACTTGTCAGGCAGGCACTTATGCTGCTGAGCTATATCCCCAGCTCAGTTCTTTTTTCCAGCAGAACCAGGGGTTGAACTCAGGCACTTATGCTTATTCTACTGAGGCCATCTCCCCAGCCCCCCATTTCAATTTTTAAAATAATATTTTGAGACAGCGTTCCACCAAGTCACTAAGTTGTGTAGTCTTCCAGCCTCAGGCTCCTGGAGTGCTGGATCTACAGGCCTGTGCCACTACCCGTGGCTTAGAATGCAATTGTAAGAGAAAGGCATGTACGGTAAAGGTCAGCTGCTGTGGCACAGGTGGCGCTCTGCTGGGTAACGTGGAAGCTGTGTTGCTGGAGTGTGACCATGAGGAGCCAGCCAGCCCGAGGGCCACGGCCCACACGCTCCTGTCCAGTTCGAGCCTGGTCCCCTCTGGCCTGGTCGCTGCGTGGGTGGCTGCCTGTGCTGCCTCGAGGTCCCAGGGCTGACGCTAGGTGTCCGGGCTGCTGGGAGTCCTTGACTCTGTCGGTGTTTCCCAGTTGCTTGCCCCCGTTCCAGTCTCCATGGGGGTCTCACCTGAGGACTGGTCAGAACTTCGAACCCAGCCTTCTCCCCACACTGCTCTGTGAGCACTGCCCACCGCCTGGTGCCTCGCCCCCTCCACATCCCCTTTTGAGCCCATGCACCGCGGCCTGAGGGCTCCAGCCTGCCCCTCCAAGGATGCAGAAAGTGTGAGAAGCAGGCGCTGACTGATGCTACCATACGCATACGAGCTTGCCTTTGGCGAGGTGTGCTAGGCATAACTGCGCGTGTGTGTGGGGTGCGCACAGGTGTTTGTACAGCATAGTACAACGTGGATACCGAACGCTATAAAAGAATAAAGGTGTTCCTATGACTCGGATGATTCTAAGCCCCCATTTATCCCAGTAGTCCAGTATTTCCATACTTTTACTTGATAATTGCTTTCCATAGGCTATTTGTTATTAACTAGATTAATGCCCCTACATTGTTGCCTGCTCATTAATAATCATCATTTGATTTGGGGCCAACTTTTATACAGTAGCCTGCACTTAGCTATGGTTTGGGTATAGTATGGCCCCTACACATTAAATAGCAAATCCGATAACTAAATGATTTGTAAGTTTTAAATTGCATACCCAACTAAGGAGGGTGACCTCCGCCACACCAGCCATCTCCCACCTGGCACTTCCCCTGCTCCCTTGTCCAGGGTACCCACACTCTATAGGCTACCTGCACAGCGGCCACTTAGGAGCCATCAGGGTTGCCAGATTACTGTCACGACATGACCCCACTTGTGGTCAGGTTAGCCTCGGTGACACAGTGCTGCCTCTGACCCCCTACGATACCACAGGATGTGGGGTGAGGATATCCACCTTAAGTTTTATTGTAGTGTTTTGTTGCAATTGTTCTTTTTTATTTGTTGTTGTGTTAATCTCTGGCCGTGTCTGACTTGCAAATTAAATGTTATATCAGGTACCCATACACAGGAGAAGAAGAGGAATGCTGGTCTCGGGACCCAGATTTCAGGTGGGGTTAGGAGCAGTCCTGAGTGGGGTAAGGAGGACTGCTGTGTGTGAACGTAGACCTTCCAGGGATTGGCGCTGTTCCTCCAGCTTAGGAGTGGTCCTGCCAATGGCATGATTGGCTGCTCCGAAGCAGGAGAGAGGCCAGGGACAGCAATGCCCGGGCCTAGCAGTGTTCTCGGGCTGCCTCTGCAGTCGCGAACCCTGAGACACTGGCATCCTTCAATGGCATCCTTTAATCACTTTGGGCTACCTATGATGCTGACAACTCCTATTGCTAATACTTTGCCCCTCTCCTCGGATGAAAATGCCGGCTTTGTGGAGCTGTGCAAAGGCTTCAGGCCCCCATGCACATGGCCAAGGCCCCGTTGGAGCTCCGGGGCTAAAGACCCCTCTGGCTTTCCATCTGTGCAGTCTCCAGGCTCCCTGAGGAAGAAGCACCCGGAAACACTGGTCCTACCTTTGCCAGCCCCTGCTGCCCGTCGCAGCAAACACAGAGCACCCATGTCTTCCTGACGTGCCTGGCACAAGCCCGAGGCTGGGATCCCCCCCCCCCCTCGCCCAGACTAGCCTGCTCCCTACAGAAAGGTTACAGGAAGGAGAGGCCGAATGTATTCACCATCTCCTCGGCCTGCTGCTGCCTGGCTTCCTGCAGGCTCATCAGGGGATGTTTAGACGCCAGACACACATGCACGGTGCCATTCGCGTGCCTGTGTTAAAGCTGACTTAATTAGAGAGTTTACCTCAAATACATGCTTAAATGAATTCTCTTAGTGGTGTAACGTTTTTATCTGCTGCACTGAGAAAGAACAGAACCGATGAAGTGCGCAGCAGCTCTGAAGTCATGTCTGCACGCATTGATGTGCAGTAGGGAAAGAAATGGGACCGGGGTTGGGTGAACTCCTGTAGAATAAACAGAGATAAATAATTCAGATTCTCATTATCATACAGGCATATAGCTGCAGTGTGTGGAGCTCTCGCCTTCGTGGGAATTGGTATGCAGGCGAGGTCCAGGCACTATAGCGTGTAATCTAGCGTTAATATTAACATAAATCAGAGGCAGGAATTAGCAATATTTCTGAAGTCTTATAGGATAACTGGATTCTCACTATATTGTTTAGTCCTCTTGGGCATTTTAGTAATCGGGTAATAGAAATGTTGAAGTAGTTGAGATGTTCTTTATATGACTCTATGAAAAGATCTTTAACACAATGTCTTTAGTAGACAGTTTTGATAGAATGGGTTGAACAAAAAGAAATATGCCTGTTTTGGTAATATGGGTATGTTTCATTAGCTCAGCCTGCAGCGATATGACATTACATTCTAAAAGGAGTACAATTAATAACAATGAGGGATTTGGAGCTCTCTGGGTGTCGCTGGCAGCCGAGCACAGCGTCAGGGCAATTAAGCAGCGGCTCGGCAGCACCTTTGTCTGCACACCCTAACATCACCCTGTCTCAGTGTGTTGAATAGTTATTTCTTTAGTGGGGAATTTGTAATTTATTTTGATGTTTCCTATAATTCAGACCACTATTAGAAAAGAATGATTCCCTCTTTCTCTTTTTTTCTGGTAGGAAAAAAAAATCTTTTACAATAACTGTCTAGTAGAAATTAACATTTCTTTGGATTGGCACAGCTTCCACGATTTTCTAGAAGGAAATAAATGCTGCAAGGGAGACCCAAGATGCAGAGGCTGGGCAGAACCGTCCTGCAGGCACAGCAGAGAAGCTGAAGGTGGCCCAGGGCTGTGCGGGGTGTACGTTATGTCAGAGCAATCCAGGGGAAGAGTTGTACTTCAAGACTATTAAAATAATCAGCCAGGGTATTATTTTATTCAGTGTTAACCTTTATGTTTTATGTTAAATGACAGTGAAGGTTCTGGAACATGGTGATTTCTCCAGAGCTCCAGTAGTCAAGATCCTTTTATCTCTAAAGAAGTTTCATTCCACTCCACAAGGCCAGAACTGCTCCTGGCTCCTGTGGCTGGTCAGTTTTAGTAGGGGTAACAAAAGATAAGATGTGCAGAGATAGGAACATTCTTGTTTTTAAAACAGATGATGGAGAGGTCAGTTTTGTGAGTATGAGTCCGGTTTTCAGTTTTTTTTTTTTTTTTGTACACAGGGTCTCACCATGCAGCCCACATTCACAGTGATCCTCCTGCTTTCTGCCTCCCTAGTGCTGGGATTACAGGCGCGCACCACCGCACCTGGACTCTGGTTTTCAGAATAGTAGCTGTGTGAGAAAGAAGTTGCAGGCATGTGTGCATGCACGTGTCTACTTGTATCACATGTGTGGGCCCACGTTTTACACGTGTGCATGCATGTTCACACGCGCATGTCACAGCTGTGTGCCTATGTGTGTATGCATGTATTTCATGTGTGTGCACATATTATACACATGTGCATGTGTTGCCATTGCATGCATGTGTATGCATGTGTTGTGTACATTGCACATGTATGTGCGAATATTGCAGATGCATGCATGTGTTACACATGTGTGTGCATGTAGTATGTGTGTGTGTGTGTGTCCCAGCAGTCTCCTCCTGGCCTTTCCCAATGAGAATCCCCAGCCTACAAGCAGGTATCTAGGACTGCTTCTGCGACTCTAAGCCTTGGAGTTATTAATACACAATCCATTTCCACTCATGAGTAATGTATTAAAATGTTGTACCTAATAAATTGTTAACCTGAGCAGCTCCGGGTTATTTCTTCCTTACATGGCACCTGGGTTAATGTCACACCAGCCTGGCCATCGCAGGGCCGCCTGCTACTTTCCAGGTGGTTTTCCCAAGGCTTCCAAATGCAGCCCGAGTGCCAGCTCCCTCTGCCCACGCCCGCTGCTTAGCCCCTGCATATATGCAGACGCACACGTCTCTTCCCACAGTTAAATCACACCCAAGCGCTCCGGGCCCGGGGGCCGCGGCTCGCGAGCACCGCCCCTCCGAGCAATATTGACAAATCCATCAAGAGCAATGATGCATTGGCTCCCACCTCGCCTCGAAGGACACTAGGGCAGCGGTGACATGCTGTCACCGTGGTAACTGCGGATGAAGTGAGCAGCCTGTTAGGGCAGGTGACCTCTGCTGGCAGCGCGCCTGGAGATGCAGCGCTCGCTGGCTGCCTTGTCACAGGGACCCTGAGGAGCGGCCTGGTGCCCTCAAATTGATTCATTAGGCCCTAAACGTATCGATCGCTCCAATTTGCAGGAATTTATTATATTGATATTGGACTGATTAACATTTTGTGCCAGACTGGTTCGATATGTGCTTGCAACAGCTTTTAATGATTAATTGACTTTTATGATTCCACCGCTGCGCTGTCAGTGAGCTGGCGCTGCAGGCAGGCTGCCTCCGGCTGCCCCTCCTATGGCCCAGGGCAGTGATTGAATACCTAGGAAATTAGTGTCCTTGCCGTCTCATTTTGTGAAAGATAAATGCTATGACATTTAATGCAGACCTTAATTTAGAACAGAACGAAGCAGATCATTTTGCAATTTAATCATAAACAGGTAAATATCAAAACTCGTTTAGCATTTTACAAGTTAAGCGCACAGAAAACAGAGGCAAAGCGGACCAGGCGGCAAGGGAGCCCGCGAAAGGGAGGACAGAATGACACGGCGTGGACTGTGCAGCGCTTCAATAATCACGTCGTTTATGAGGGCCACTACCCGGGCCCGTCTCTCAGCGCAGAACATACAGTGCTCGCTCACTCGGCACTGAGCGGGGCGCACCGCCTGGCACCCGCTGGCAAGCTGGCATTTACCTTCCAGCCCACAATATTGCCTGGCGAGGGCTGGGAAATACATTGACTGACTCAGCTCGAGAGTAAATAGCAGAGCCAGGGCCTGGCTGAGGCTTCCTCCGCGCCCCTGACATGCAATAAGTGGAATATCGCATGCAGCGTGGTTTATGTGTTACCTAAAACAACCGTAAACATTATGAGAAGCCGGTGGAGAAGATGAGATCTTATTGTGCCTGGGAACAACAGAGAGAGAAAGGTAGGAAGGCCGGGGACTGTCAGCTCACACCTCTCGCATTCATATTTAAAGCATATTTCCTTCTTTTCATTTTAATTAAAAGACTTAAGTTAGGGGGAAACTGTCTAAACATCATGTCAAATTATTCATGTTTGTACATACAGGGAACAAAACGAGCCGGCTCTGTGCCCGGCTCTTCGCTCTGCTCTCCTGTTGTGCTGGGTAAAGACACCTTTACTTGATGGGCACTTGTCACTTGCTAATGTGTAACCTGTCTGTACGCGCTGCACATATTTTATGGCCTTGCTCTGAGATGTGCTCACCTCAGAGCGTGTTGATTTTCTCCAGGCCCCCAGTGTTGGGAGGAACTGGGGATCACCCATCCAGTGTCCTGGTGACACTAGGAGCCCCCTGGTGGCTTCGCTCTTTGCTGACCAGAGAGAGTCCAGGCCACAGCCCTTCCTCAGCTTGTGGGCAAGTGACCTGACATTGTCTCCTCTTGTGTTTTGCGTGATGTTCTGTTTCTGTCTGAAGGGAAGAGGGATCTGCTGGGCTCCTGGGAAGATGTCCTTGTGAACCGACACCTAGGAAGCCATCTGCATGTTCGTGCCTCACCTGCCTGGTCGCAGTGCCTGGGCCCCCTGCCTGCCCACCTGGTGTACCATGCCAGCACTGGTAGCCTGGCATTATAGCTCCCTGCTCAAGGCACAGAATGCAGACCCTGGAAAGCAGAGAAGTGCACACAACTGCTCTTGGGCCATTTCCATCCAGAGCAGCAAAGTGTGTCAGAAGCACCCGAAAGTCTTTCCTTTGATCAGCTTTCTCTTCTCTCCCATTGGCCCTACCTCCTAATTTTGTGTTATACTCACTAAGGAGACTCTTCTCCAGGTAGAAATCTTCATCTGGTGAAAGGCGGCGTGGCTGTGAGGTGCTCAGCACCAGCCTGCTGCCCACGAACGCCAGATAAAACTGCACTACGTGCTCTACAAGGGCTGGGCTCTGTGCTTCAGGAGCCAGTCCCCAGGCACACAGGAGAGAAATGCCCTTTCCTAGAGGCCCCCTTCCTTGTGGAAGAGGGAAAACAGATCATGGGGCCGTCTGAGACTGCACCCTCGCTCCTCCCTGGGATGTGTCAGCCAGGTGCCTGTGGTGCTGCTTCCTGTCTCCAAGTAGCCTCACGAGCATCCTAAGAGTGTCAGGATCCCCTTCGTCCCTGAATCTGAACCTGAATCTCTTCCCATTGCGGAAACCCCTGGATTTCTCCTCAGAGGCATCATTTTGCAAGGACAATGTTCAGGGTCACACAGGTCACCTCTTTGGCTTGGATCACTGAGTGGAGGCCCTGAGCTTCCCAGTGTGTTTTGTCTTCTGGTTCTAGCTCTGCTGGCAGATGCCTGTCACAGGATAAGCAAGACTCCTCTGAGAGCCTCAGCAGGAGGAAAACCCTCTTGTGCATGAGTCCATCTTTCCCTTCAGAAAATCCACCTTTTAGGAAGCATTAAACTCAGGCAGGGAATGACAGGGAGAGGGTGAGAGAGCACCTTATTCCAAATTTATCACCCAAGAAAGTATTTCAAAGTTCAAGCAAACAAGATCCAAAGATCCTTATTTTTTTAAAAGAACCATTTTTCTTATACATTTTTATTGGGGAGAACCCCCAAAGGACCTTTATAGTAGGCTTTACTACATAAATCATAAAATACTCAAAAGACTGGTACTGAACTATTTGTATGTCCTAGAAATCCTCTCATGAGATATGTTACATTTTTGATACTGGAATGGCTATCATGTGCTGGGATTTTGCTTAATGATTCTGCCTTTAGCTGGGGGTCCAGTCTGGCACTGCTCTGAAGACTTCCTTTGCTCCACAGTCACATTTGCAGGTCCCCACACAGTGACGCCTCTGGCAAACAAAGTACCATGGACTGGGCAACTTGTACACATCAGGAATTTACTCCTTAGGTCCTCAGGGCTGGAAGTCAGGCTGCTGGGGCAAGAGTGGCCACCACCTGGGTGGCTGAAGTCCCCTGGTCTCCCCGCATAACAACCTCCTCTATCCTACTCACCCTAAGTCCCATGACACTAGGCACCTATCAAGGTCTGCACTTATTCCCCAGACCTCACACCTGGGAGCCACCACTGTGGCATTTGAATTGGGAACAACCTGAGCATTCAGTCCATGGGCTGGGAAGGCGTGTTTGCCCTGCTCTTTCTCACAGCCACAGGAGCTGTGGCTTAGGCCTTGCCAAATTTATCTCCTTCTCTGTCTGCACAAGGCCTCAGAAGGGAAGCCTTTATTGGCTTCCATGTTTCGGTCTTTGAAGAGACCCTGCAATATCAGTATGGATTTAATGTTTCCAAATACTTCACCATGGTGGAAACACAGAAAACATCTGGTTTGAAGTGATGTCTCACTTTCCATCTAAGTGTTTCAATAGTGTGCAGACTCAAAGATCAATTGACTCTGGGACCATCACCGCCTGATCCCTTATTCTTTGCTCTTCCCCATGCTCCTGCAGTGAAGCCAGGGGCACCTTAGCTGCCCGCCTCAGCCCGTGGGCAGGGCTGGTCTCACCCCACTCTGGGTCTGTGCCTTTGCAGGAGCCAAGGGAGGCCCCTTGTGCCTCTCTTCTAGGGATGCTTCCTCCAAATAAATAATTCTGGAGCACCATCCAGACTGGGGCAGCGGAAGTCCTGGTCCCAGTTCCCTTCTCCAGGAATAAAGACCTGGTGTGGTCAGAGTGGGCCTGCAAGGGACAGTGAGCACATACCAGATGCTCTGAGGAGGTCTGGGTAAGGCCGCTAGATTCCAAGGGCACAGGCAGTGGTGGGGTCAGGTGCGGGAGCATTGTAGTATAGACAGTCGTGTGGGCAAGGGCTGCTTCTCCAGGGGACAAGAGCACAGAGATGCCATGGGGCTCCCCCAGCTGTCAGGAGGGGCAAGAGGGCATCTCCACTGTGAGGCTGGCTCTGGACAGGTGACTCCACAACTCAACCTGTGTTTCCCATCACATACCATGGTGAAAAGTAGAGTGAACACAAGTGGGCTGGAGCTTTGGGAGACTTCGCATCACCTCATGTCATCTCTTTTCATGTTACTGGGTCTAGGTGTCTTTGTTCAGAATCCTGTAGGGCTGTCAGTGACCTCTGTGTGGTCTCAAGTCCTCATTCTTTGGGTTGTGCCAGGCTGCTCAGGTGTGTAGAGACTAGGCCCTTATCTGGGCAGATGCCAGGGACATAGGGACCCTGCAGCCAGGCTAGGGGTGTGTCCGCCTAAGGAGCACAGAGCCAGAAGCTGTAGGTCTCCCCAGCTGCAGCTTCCTGGCATGGCATCTACTGGCGCTGGCCTCTGTCCCGTCTTCTCTCTGCCACCACCCCATCACCCAATGCAGCCTGTTTTTGACACAGCTATAGATATGCTCCAAAGCCCTACCTGAAACACTTTCCCTCCAATGTTTGCATATGCATAGCAGATGTGTGTGTGTGTTCGCATACAGCATGCACACCCACCCACAGCTGTGCACCTTGTGCACACACTTGCATGTGCACATATATGTTCACATATGCACACATAAGCACACACATGTGAGGCACACATGCATGTATACACATGCATATACAAGCATGCACGGGTACACATGTGCACTCACACATGGCTTAATATACCACAGGCTAAGCTGCTGGGTCTACTCAGGATTTTCTGGTAAAGCCATAGATAAGGGCCCACAGAAAAGCACCAAATTTATAGGGAAAGTGCCCCCCCCCCCCGAGCATGTAGATAACTCAGGGCCGCACAGCCTGAGTAGCCCAGTGAAAGCCTGGCTTCATCTCCGGGACACCCCGCAAACAGGGCGGGGCTCACAGACTGTCCATAGCACAGGGCCCTGGGAATGGGTACAGCCAGATGTCGCCTGCCACGGCCTCTGACGTCATCTAGGCCCTGTGCCTTCTGCCCATGAGGTGCAGCCTGGCTCCTCCGTGAGCTCCTTGAGACACTGTGTGAGCAGATGGACAAGGTGAGCCAGCTCCAACTCCTGTACCAGGAGACACAGAGTTCACGTGGGGTTGGACAGTATGTAGGGGGGGACGGGCAGTGTGTGCTGGCCCCAACATCCCGCCCACTGCCCTGGGCTGCTTGCAATTGGCCATGTTCGGTTTTTCTCCTGTAAGTGGTTGTTCTTGACCCACGTGTACACAAGGATCAGGGAAGAAAACAAATGAATGTGCTCCTATAAAGATGTGAAACATTTTAAAAACTTGGGCCATTCGAAGGCTGGTGAGATAGCTCAGCGGACTAAGTGCCTGCTTAGGCAAGCGCAGGAACTGCTAACTATCTCTGCCACTAGCCCTATCCCCAGGACAGGATGGCCCAGGCACAGAATCTGGGTGTGGTGGCATAAACCTGTAATCCTAGTGCTGGGGAGGCTGAAAACAGGAGGATCACTATGAATCTGAGCTGCACAGTGAGACTTTGTAACTACCAAACATATTTAAAAGAAAAGCAAAATGAAACAAAAAGCCATTCCACAGCGGGTCGGAAGTCAGCAGGATGAATGCTGAGAAGGTCCATGCAGTGGCTACCCAGGCACCTGCAATGTGCCTGACAGGCAGGGGCACTTGCCAGGGGCCAGGGTAGCTCATGTCCCATCTAGCCCCTGCAGAGGTCTTCACAGGCCATCCCTGCTCTGCACACAGGGACACTGCGGCATAAAGGCACCATGTGACAGGCCCACCAGCTACCACAAACATTGGGCAGGATCCTGCTGCCGCGCCCTCTGTCTAACTTCACTCAGCAGTGTGCACCCCGCAGGGCACATTGCCCAGGCACCCGCTTCACACACCTACCACACACCTCACCTAGCTCAGTCCTGCTGCCACTGTCATGGAGGCCACGCAAGGCCTGGGTGTACACTTTGCTCCAAGGCATTCTGATCCCCAAGAAGGGGCTCTGCCTCTGCTGCAGCCTGGAGCACAGAAGAAAACAGGTCCTTCCTCCAGCAGTGGCCCTGGCTTTCCAAGGTCAGTTCTAGACCCAGAGTGAGAAAGAGGCAGGTGTCCACTAAGGATGGGTAGGCGCTGGGCCCTTCAGCACATTAGCAGCGCGCCTGTCCTATCCCACCACAGTGTTCCTCCCATCGTCTGCAATCATGTCCCACCCCTGGCTCCACCATGGAGGGACTTGGGGTCCCCAAATCGAGCTCCAGGCTCCCGCCCATGTCCTCCACTGTCTCTGAAATTCAATTATTTGGCACTGCCTTTTGCTTATTTGGGGTTTTTTGTGAATGAGCCTGACATTTGATTTCAGTGAAATAACCTTACTATGCAATCTACCATTCAGCCTAATTGCACAGCCTGCAGCGCAGATAAGCCTTTGCAATTCTGAAAGGCGTCTTTAGTCTCCCTTGCCCACCTTTTGTCATCTCAGCCATTATGGTGGGGTCTGGGGAGTGGCCCAAATGCCTGTTTGGTAAAGGTGGCGTACCCAGCTGGTGGTCATATTGGGTGGTGAGGGCACCTTTGAGGGGGGCAGAAGGGGGTAGTGAGGTCATTAGGGGTGTGGCCTCCGGGCGGTTCTGGGCCCCAGTCCCTGCCTCCTCTCTGCTGCATGGTGTCCATGGTATGAGCCACATGCCACATCAGGCTGTCCCTGCCAGGGATTCTCAAAGTGAGCCTTGTGGTGGAGCCTTTCCTGGCCTGGGTTCACTGTTGGCACCACCACCAAACACATAAAAATTTCAGCAAGATATTCTGCACTCCGCAGACCTAAAGGAACGGAGCCAATCACCCATGGACTGTCCCCTGAGAAACTGTGAGCCAAAATAGCTTTTTCCTCCGGAAAGCTGACAGACACACAGCCCAAATTGTAGATGTCTCAACTGGCAAGTCTTTTGACAGGTTATTGGGTGCTAAAATGCCTACATTTTGTCTGAAACTGTGCCTCCGCTACTTCCGAACTACTTAGTGCAGGACGTGTAGAGGTCACCCGAGGCAGCCGGTCATTCTCGTCCTCTGTGGGCATCAGTTCTTCTTAAGTTTCTCCCAGGGTGACTGCTGCTCCTGATCTGCCCATTGCACTACATTAAAGATGCCTGGCAGACGAGTGCAGCGCGTCGGGGACGCTCGGGAGAGTCGCGGAGGCGTGACCTTGGGCGCTGTGCGCTGCCTCTCCGCGCTCTTCTCTGGCACTGTCTTCTGCTCTCTTCCTGGCCACCACGCACTGAGCAGGACCACCTCACCACACCCTACTGCCTCCATGGCTCCGCGGTGGAGCCCACCAGCCCTGGGCCAAAAGTGCGAGCCAGTCGAAAGCTCCGCCCCCGGAATATGTGACTGGCAGCGCCCAGGCGTCAGCGGTGCCTCCCTCTGCCACGCCTTGCCCTCCGCAGGAGGCTGCGCCCGGGCCAGCTCTCTGCGGCAGCTCCCACTCCCAGGCCTCTGTCGTGTGACTTCACCCGTGTTTGCGCCTAGGGCACCTGTGGGGAGCCCGCGGCTGGCTCGCCTTCCAGTCCGAGGGACTGCTGTTTTTCCAGCAAGCCCTGAGAGCCCTGTGCTAAATGATGTATTTCTCCAACCAAGAAGCAAAAACTCCGAGGTTTTGCACCATGTTTTCATATATTTAGAAACAGCTGTTTGATCGACTGAATTTTTAATTTTTCACAAGGATGTTTGATGTTGGGGAGACTCTGCTATTAAACTCCTCTAAAGGAAGAAAAACCTGACATAAAATTTGTCCCATAAATATTTCAAATTTCACTGAATGACGATGAACTGCAATGCACCGAGACGATATCTGTTTCCCTACACACCAACTAAAGGTTCATTTTCTTTTTTATTTTTTTAGTGAAACCAGGGATTGAACTCAGGCCCTGGCGCTTGCCAGGGAAGCGCTTATTCCACTGAGCCATCTCCCTGGCCCTTGAAGGTTCATTTTCCAAACTCACTCCTTTGGAATCTGCCCCCCAAGCCCTTCTGCAGATTCCTGGTGTCCCCAGACCCTTCCATTACATCTAGATCTTTCAGTTAATGGGTCACACATTGCTGCTGCAATTCTGAATAAACAAGCCTAAATATTTGGTCAAAATCCTTAAATTATCCGAGTTCTAAGAAAAGCCAGCCATCTTCATACTTTGCACATAAGAGACACTCAATATATATTCAATCAGTATTAAATAAGCCTTAATTACAATGTACTAAGGTGGTAACAATCACTGTATGCTATTTAGTAGTAAAATGTTGATGTGAATGAATGTACCAGTACAAATACAAAGGGGCTAAATCGAGTGCTGTCTCTCAGGGCTAATACGCATGGGTAAGGAAAATGATTCGAAGAGCTGCAAGACCTTGAGCAGAAAGGCGCTCGCTCACTGCTGGGGAACACACTGACGTGCAAGGGGCTCGCCCTGGTGGGACACATAGCACGACGCATGCGGAGCTCACACTCGCAGAGCATGCCGGGCATGGGGTGCAGCACGGTCCTGGATGCCTCACGAGTACTCTTACTTCCGGCTCCCCACGGCGTGCATGGCGGGAAACTCGAGGCTCAAAGAGGCAAAGAAATGTCTGCGGCGTGGGCGGATCGCAGCCGGTCTGGGCCCGCGGGGTCTCGGGCAAGCTTGACCCCAGCTGTACAGCAGAGCAGAAAGCTGAGCTCCTGATTGTCTTGAGGAAGCTGTGCTGGTGAAAGCCGTGCTAAGCAGCTGGGCAGGCTTTCCTCTGCCTCTTCCACCCTGGCCCAAGATGCCCGCATCTGATGAGTGCCCTGTCCCCTTGCCACCAATGCTGCAAGGTCACCTCTGCATCACCTCCAGGAAGAGCACTACCAGGACCTGAGGGGCAGGGAGGCCCAGGACTGCAGCAAGTGAGAGGCCAGGAGCGAATTCTCAAAGCAGCACCTCCCTGGCCAGAGAAACAAAGGGCTTCTCTTCAGGAGACTGTCCCCTGCCTCATGCAGAGAGGGAGCACGCCTGAGCATGTGCTGTTTGAGGTTATACATTGCGGAAAATCATGGCAGACAAGACTGCTTCACAGAGAGCTCTGAGTGGTGACAGGCACAGTGCTCTCTAGGCCACCTAGAAGGGGTGACTCATGAGTCAGCGACGCAGTGAGCTTGTGTGAGGGCCTTATCTGAAACAGAACAAACTTCGCAGGAGCCTCGCTGTCCGCTAGGGGCCACCCTCTAAGGATCCATCTGCCTGACACCTGTCTACAGGCAGGCACAGGGAACCTAACTTCCCAGCGTGCCTGAGAAGCAGGCAAGGGGTGGCTGGGGGTGGGGTGAGGGGTGCGGGGCAGCCACAGGGGAGGAGAGGGAGAATCCTGCGCTCAATACCACATGTATCTACTCGAAGCAGCCCTCAGGGTGGGCACTTTCATGTTTCCCAGCCTCGCTGGCCATATCTCGTGCTCCTGGGACAAATGGGCAGAGATAAAAGCTGGCCAGAAGAAACCGTTTGATGACACATTTGCTCCACCTTCAGCCTCCTCCTTCTATCACCCAGGTGATGCTGGGAAGAGCTGTCAACTCCTCCTGCATGGCAAGCACTTATCCACACTGGCGCTGCCCCCTCCTGAGTCTGGCCGTGTGGGGCAAAGGGAGGCTGGCTTCCTGCCAGAAGGAAGCAGAGCAGTGCTCCTTGTACTGTGAGTTTCGGGGCTGGAAGTTCCGGGTCATCTCAATGGTGTGGCCCCTACTCAAGGGGAGGAGGCAGTGTGAGGGAGGGTCCCCACTGGCGTCGGACGTGGTCAGGTGACTTAATTTCCTCAACCTCCAATGCTCGTCTTTCCTGTGCACACCTGTGCTGTCGCTGCTTTGCCTCCGGCCAGCATTCCTTTATGTTGGCAAAAGTCCACTCGGGAGCTAGTGTGAAACACACAACACAGAGCTTCCATGCACAGTTGCCCTACTGTGTGACCAGAGCTAGGAGTCACTCCTCCCAGCAGCGCACGCCTCTCCCTTTTGTCATAGCAGCTTCTCCAGAGGCCCTCTTAGGCCGTGTCCCACAGTGCCAGCCAGAACAGACCTCAGCTCATGGTTAAAGGTGTGACCAGAGCATCAGGGGGATGCACTATCACAGTGGAAAGCCCACCTCTCAGGTGTTCGCAGCTCGCGTGCAGAGCTTTCCTGCCTTTCTGGTGGCCAGCCTTGGGGATCACTGATTTTGTGTGCTTGGGTTGGCTAGGTCAAGGGGAGCAGTGGAGGAGAAGGGAGGGAGGTGTCTCCGCCAAGATTTTCAGGGGTAGCACATAACCCCACACTGGACGTGAGTGTCCCAAGACCGAGGAAGGAAGTGGGGGTGAGCAAGGAGGGGCAGAGCTGGGCCTGGAGCCCAGGCTGCATCTGATCTGTCTCCACACAGCCCCACCTTCCTCCCCCGGGTGGGAATCATATAAGCTTTCCCTTGGAAAACATCTCACTTCTCCTACCCGTAGTCAACACGGGTGCCTTCCAAGATGCAGAAATCCTTGGTAAACATCGACACAATGTACTCAGCACGTCATGAAAGGCTCCCAAGTCACAGCCAAGCAGGAGGAGGCAGCAGAGGGCCCTGCCAGCCCTGAGGAGTCCCTGCGCTCTTCTCGGGGCTGCCTTGCGTCTCACCTGGCAGTGCTTCATGCCACCTACGCAAGCCACATTAGCCTTTGGTTCCCAAGCACAGAGGAACCTGTTGGCCACCCTAACTCAGCTCGCCCTGAGAAATGGTGAGCGGAGGCGGGGAGCTCAGGGCTGGAACTAGCACAAGGCCCCAGGGGTCCTCTCCACACCTCAAAGTCAACGCACAGGTGAATGAATGCCTGCCTCCTGGGAATCTGTGGAAATATGCCCGTTTCCCCCGCGAGCAGCAAAGCAGCCGGCGCAGGAGCGCGGCAGGCAGCCCTCAGGAGTCTCCGTGAGCTGCAGCATTGCTGGGCATTGCTGGGCATTGCTGGGCATAGCATATTGTGTCTGAGACGGATGCACTTTTGGACGGTAAGGAGCGATATCACTTCCGCATTGTTGCTTCTCCTGTCCATGCTTCTGAAAAGTGGGCTGCGCAGCATTTGGATACTAAAAAAGAACACTTAAGATGATTTAAATACCTCACGATGCCTAATTGTTCCTCGCAATAAAAGGTACTGCTTCTTCAGCCCTCTCTCCCACCCCCTCCCATTTTTGGTGCCTCCACAGAAAGCCTTCAAATAGACCACTTTTGCATGAGAGCACCTGGCTGTGTGTCCATGGCCCTTGGCCACTGCAGCGCCAGGGCTGTGAGCAGGCTGGTGGACACTGGCTGGGTCCCCTGGTCTGTGCTGATGAATTTGAGGTGCTGGGGGGCACAAAGGAAGGGTATGTCCTGCCTAAACTGCAGAAATTTAAAGTGTTGCTGGCAGTGGCCCCACACCACGCAGCTCTCACCCAGGCCGGGCTTGGAGTGCCAGGTGCCTCCACCACTCCAAAGACAAGGCGGGGTGGCTGGCTGGTTGGCGGGGTGGCCAGCCTGAATTGCTCCTCCTGGCCCAGAGATTTTCAGGTGCACAGGCTTTGTGCCACTCGCAGCAGGGAGGGTGGTGTGCAGCCCAATATCGATAACAAGGGTTCACAGAAGAATGCCAAGAATATCCTCCCTCCGGTCACTGGGCAGATGTCCTCAGGAGCCAGCTGCCCTCAGCCCCTCAGCGTCATGCGTGAGTCAGCTCCTTCCCTTTCCTCTTCTGGCCAGGGTGGAAATTGGGTTTCCTCCTGCGCCCCTAGAGCATGGCTCTGCATCTTGTGCAAGCCCTGCTCACATGCACATACTCACACCTCGGTGCCCTTCCACTTTCTTGGCTCTGCCTGTCTGTGGCGAGTTGCCACCTCCCTAGGGCTCCAAGGCGGTGACCCCTCACCCTCTCCTCCTTTTCAGAGCTGTCTGTTTGCAGCAGCCTCTGTGCAGTCCCTGCTTGTCTGGGCCATGGCTCCCACAAGGGACATGGAGCGCATTCTACCCACAGGCCTTCTGCCCCACGGAGCCCTGAGCAGTCCTCAGTGGCCATGCCTACCAGCCTCTGTGCGCTGTGACACAAACCTCCTTGGCTCTTCTTGGAAGAGGGGACCTGCCTCCTCCACAGAAGCATGACTGTTCTGCAGTCATCCCCAGCCATGGTGTCCAGGGCATGGGTACCTGATGTGTTCTGGATTCCTCAGAAACCAGCTTTTCAGACACTTCTGGGGGCAAGTTTGGGGTGCCAGAGTTTTGGAGTGGATGTGTGGTCATCAGTGGGCTTCCCAGGAGCAGCTGGGGGTCTCTGGTATGTGGCCCAACCTGGCCACCCAAAACAGAAGGGTGAGATTGGGCACTGAGGATCTGCACTCCCCCTGCTGTGCGCAAGGGCACTTTGCAGTAGGCGTCTCCTACCTCTGCCATTCCCTGTTTTCCCAAGGGATGTCCCGTGTTGCTTCTAAACACATGTGCTAGGATTCCCCTCACATGCCAGGGAGCTTTCGTGCTCCGTGCTGCCCCACCCAGGGAGTCCCAGCCCTACCCTTCATCCCTCCCACAGCCCTCTCCCAGCAGAGCTCATCTTCATGGGCAACATCTCCATCCTCGTTGGCTCTGCAGGAACAGCGATGCCACAGTGCCACATCACTGCAGTGGCAGGAGGGACTGATGGGAAGCCCTCTTGCCTGTGGAACAGCAGAACGGGTTGTCCCTTCTCTCCTCTTCTTTCCTTCCTCTTTACCTCTGCACTCTGTCCCTAAGCTAGCGGCAAGCTCAGCCATCTGAGAAGGGAGAGGGTGTCGGAGCAAGGCTTCCTGCTGTCCCTTGGGACCACTGGTTTGGTTCCAGGACTCCCTGATGCTCAAGTCCCCTCTATCCAGTGCACTAGAATTCACACTGAGCCATACATTCTCGTGTGCATTTCACATCAGGCCCAGATGCATAAAATCTCCAATCCAATGGACAAGTGGGGCGGAGCTGCTGCTCTGAGGGTGAGGTTGGCGTGGGGGGAGAGAGGTCTGCAGCTTTTCTGTACAGACACAATTCTTTCCCCCACTAGTGTCCACCTTCAGTTGGTGAAATCTACAGGCTCAAGATGGAGAAGAAAGGGCTGGTCCACACATGCCTCGCGGCCACAGCCCCAACACGGTGTGTCCCGTGCATGGGAACCACAGAGTCCCAGCACGTTGGCAATCTGACATGGGCTCACTCCGGCCAGCTCTGGCCATGGAGGGTCCTCGGAGTCTGCTCCCAGCCATGGCGAGAGAAGCAGCATGCTGCTCCAGACTCCCGGTGCCAGAGGAGGAGGGAAGGGGCAGACGGCAAACTGCACAAATCTGGGCAGGGATGGGCTGAGTCAGGCTGAGGCCTGAAACCTGACTCAGGTAAGACTTGGAAAATGTACAGAAACACCTTTTCACTTTGATTCAGTGTATTTCTTGTAAACTCATTCCTTAGAGGGGATTTTTATTTGCTGTAGTGATCATTTAAAGAGTCAATAACTGCTAACTAGAAAGCATATATTGCTACCCCGGTTTCTTCAGGAGTGCGGACTTGACCTTGCCTTCCTTCCAAAAGGGGAGGAAAGCAAGAGCCAAGGGGCCATCCTCTCTTCCTCAGGGTGCAGTGGTGTCCCCTTGGGTGCCACAGAATCCCAGGAGCTCCTTTCCATGAGCCTCAGAGACCCCCATGCCCCAGGACTGCCCCAGAGAATCTCCATGACTCCCAACCCAGGCTCCCAACCCTGGCTCCTACTCTTGACAATAAGCTTCTGCAAAGCAGGGAGAAGCATTGTTCTTAGGGCCTCTCTGTGCTGTGTGTGGAGAGAGCCAGGGCCCAGCTGAGAAGCCCGTGGGGTGGGGAAGGGAAGTTCTGAGATGGGAAGGAGATTGGGAGATGGAGTGGGGAGGGGCAGAGAAGGGGAGGGATGAGGAGAGAAGCAAGATGCATCCTGTTCCACATGCAGGCTGTCCTCATGGATGTGATCCCCGTGTCCTAAAACATACACTTGTAGAAAAAGAATTAACTAATCAAAAAGGCCAGCAATCTTTACAGAGTGGATTTTTAATAACAACAAAAGAAAAGCCAGCATGAAATCATTTTATTCTAAGAAAGAAGAGTCTTGTGTCTCTAACAGGGTTGTAAATGTATAGGAAGGGGCTGGTGAGCTAGCTCAGCGGATGAAGGCACCTGCTTAAGCAAGCTTAGGCAAGCACAGGGACCACTGTTCATCCCTGGCACCACATGCCATGCCAGCCTGGCCCCCAGAGTGGGACGGCCAGAGTCTGGGGTGGTGGCGGACATCTCTAATCTCAGTGCTGGGAAGGATGAAAGCAGGAGCATCACGAGTCCGAGCTGTGTAGTGAGACCCTGCAACAACCAA
This sequence comes from Ctenomys sociabilis, assembly GCA_004027165.1. Lineage (NCBI taxonomy): Eukaryota > Metazoa > Chordata > Mammalia > Rodentia > Ctenomyidae > Ctenomys > Ctenomys sociabilis. The sequence continues at coordinate 19,545 of PVKA01009855.1, forward strand.
ATACATTAAGTAAATAAATAAAGGCGGGGGAGATGGCTCTGTAGAATAAGTGCTTCCTTGGCAAGCGCAAGGGTCTGAGTTCAACACCCGGTTCCAACAACATAAATAACTAAATAAATAAAATTTAAAAATAAATGTATGAGAAATGAGCTAGCTATTCCTCACTCTCTAAGAACCTGAAACCCATAGGCGATAATATTCCCAGCCACCCAGGAAATGTATCTGTACGTCTGTGCGTCTCTGTGTCTAATCCAGTGCTAAGGAGGCCGAGGCAGGAGGGCGGAGGCCACAGTGCTCCGTACCTTACGACCCAAGCTCATGGCTCAGTTTCTTAGGCAGAAGTGTGGTGGGGGTGTGTGTGAGCCGGAGCCTTCGAGGCTGCTCGCGGTCACCCCAGCAGTCACATCTCGGCACAGGCTGGCACAGGTCTCCTTCCCTCCTGGCTCTCTGTGGGGAGGAGGTTTGTGTGGCGGGATCGCCCTCCCGGTCATGTTGGTTCCATTCCTACTGGGTGCTGACTTGGCGTTCTAGTGAATAGCGCTGTTGCCATCCAGATGCATGGCTTGAAATCCTCGTGCAGCTACCGACCGTCTTCCCAGGAACCAGGGAAGGTAGCTGCATGCCTGTAGCTCCAGGGCTGGGGATGGAGGATTCAGAGGGTGAGGTCACCACCTGCCACCAGCATCCTTTTGCCCAGTCTGCTCCTTGTGCCGCCGCCCAGTTCTACCTGTCAGAGGACCAAGTGTGACATTTACCTTAAACTCACTGACTCAAACATTGAAAGAACTTAGCTGGGTGTGGTGGCACGTGGCTGTCACCCTAGCTGTCAGGGGGCTGAGGTAGGGGGACTGCTGTGAGAAAGAACTGGAGAACTCTGCACCTTGGGACCATAATCTAAAGTGGAATAATTCAGACCCACAAGTTTAAATAAATCTCACATTGTTTCCCTTGTGTGACAAACCTGAAGTATGAATAAGGAGCCAAATAAAGGAGGGAGTCAAAAGTGGGAAGGGCCTGCTCCCAAGGGGGTTGCCAGCAGCAGGGGAGGGCAGGGAAGGGTGACCAGGAGAAAAGACTCCAGAAAGAACTGGAACTAGAACTCGGAAGTTGGGAGGGGAGGGGACAAACAAGGAAGACGAGTGCGGCCAGGACCAGCTCGCCCCGTGCCCTTGTCTCTCTGCTACTGGGTGGTGTGCACATGAGCTGCGCTGTGCATGCTGGCATGCTCCGAGTGTCCTGTGTACGTGCGGAGTTGGGTCTTTGTGCTCTTTGGTACGCTGTGTTGCTATGTGTATTGTGTGTATTCTGTGTGATTGACACGTCTTCAGAGGTAGCTCCGTGAGTCTGGGGGCCACCTGCAGTCTGCCCTTACCTGCTAATTGCATTTGAGGGGTTTTCTTCATACTGGACATGGTGAGAGGGGTGGCCCCAGCTTAAACTGTTGCAGGTGTCAATGAGAAGCCAGGTCCTGTACACAGGAGCCACCCAGGCCCCTACTCTACGAGGTACAGTAACATTAGATTCTTGTGACACATAGCAGTCACACAGGCATTCAGGCTGCCACAGGCCAAAGAGCTGCATCACAAAAGCTTAATGCAGCCCAGGAAGAGAATGCCAGGCAGAATGGGGTGTAGGTGGCAATGTCATGGCCGCCAGGCTAGGTAGGTGCAGGTAGGGATTGCTCACCCAGCAAGCTAGGGGTCTATCCCAGGCTTTCCCTGGATCAATCACTGGACCAGAGAAATTGGCAGCAAGAAAAAAGAATTCACTTAGTTGGACATAATTCATCCTCATTTCCAGGCCCAACACTACAGTTGGATTTAGGCCCTGAAATCTGGGCAAACTGTGTGATTTGGTTTCCACCATGACCTTTGCAATCTGGTCTCTGGTTGATGAGGCTGGTCCAGCCGCTCAGCCAGTGTCTGTAGGCCACGCTGGCCCCCAGGCCTCTGCCTGCATCTGGGTGGGTGACGAGCCTCTGCTTCCCACATCCATCCTATCCTGTGAGGACCCAGGCCATGTCTGTAGGCCCTAGGGAAGGCTCCATGATAGCTACCAGGCCTGGAGGCTGTGACTACAGGGACTGATGACAGCCTGCTTCAGTCTTGCTGGATTTCATGGCTGCAATGTGACCCCAGAGGAGATATGGAAACTTGGGTGGTCCCTACCACCTGGAGGGACCCCTCATAGGTTCAGGAACACTTATGTTAGGACCCACTTTAGCCATTTTCCTGGGTGGGGTCCATTGGAAGGAATCACTGGGCAAGCAGAGATGCTCGGACTCAGTAAGCCATAGGGAACGGGAAAGGCAGGCTCGCCCCACACGGCTGTCCAGTACAAGCAGCTTGGATCCAGGGCCCTGCGTGCCTGCAGAGCACAAGGTCTTCGCACCCACTACGAAGGGCCTCTCCATCCTGGAAGTGGCTTCTGGGCAGAGGACACCAGGGTGCTCCCTCTTGCCACTTGGGTTTCTGCTTCTGTTCTGGAGCAGCTCCCTCCTCCTGCAGCGGGGAGAGGGGAGGCTTTTCCTCCTAGCAGGTGCTGAAGTTGGCCTGGTGGCTGAAGGGGACCAAGGCCCTGCCCAGGCACACAGCTCTGGGTCCTGCCCTCCATGGCCTGTGCCAAGAGTCCTGCCAGAGTGAAACAGTGCAATTAGTGGGCCACAACCTGTCACCATGGTCAGCCGTTTCCACTCCTTGTCTTGCTACTTTCACTTACCGTGTGGGCGCTGGAACTGCTGTGCTGTCTCTCCAGGCAGTCAGAAGGAATGGCCCGCAGGGAAAATAAATGGATGAAAGGGCACTTTGTAGATGTCCTGTGCATCAATTCTAAATGGGGCTGAGCTCACACTGGACAGCTCTGCGCCCCCAAATGGGAAATCCTGGTATACGCAGCGGCAGCTCCCACCCACACACACCATGCGGTTTCTCAGGCCTTTTCTAGGAGAAAAGACTTGAAAGTTCTCCACCGTTACTGTATGGCCAGTATCAGGGGTATGAATGCCTCCTTCAATCTCAATCCGAATATATTGCAGAATCCAGGAAGGTTCCTATTACCCCCTCTCTTCTCTCCTTGAGAGGGGCGAGTCTCCAGTTTCCCTCCAGCAAAGGAGGGCAGGGGCCTCTGTGCTCCCACTTCAGCTTTCGGCTTTGGGGTAGAAAAAGGCCAGAACACGGTTCTAAAAAAAATGCAGATTCTTTCAGGGGCTGGGGAGCTTTGCCCTGACTCTTTGGGAGGTTGAAGTAGGAGGATGAAAACTTGGAGGCCAGGTGGGGAACCTTAGTAAGATACTTAGAAAAGCAAAGAGGAAGGGTCCCTGGATTTGAGCCCCAGTTCTGCAAAAGTTTGCTGCTCTTCCTTAGTCATATCCTTGCTTCCTGATTCTAGACACGAATTCTAAAGCTGAAGGTCAGAGGTTAGAGATCATCACCAGGGTGCTTCACTCTTTAGAGTGACTGCTTGCCCTGGCCACCTGGCTCTGTGGTTGTCTTAACGCTCTGAAGACTGTCTCTGAACTGCAGTGAGATGCCACCTCATAGTACCCGTGGAGATGACTGTTATGAAAAGAGAGAGAATAACAAGTTTTGGAGACAACACAGAAGACGTGGAAGCTTCGTGCACTGTGCAAACTGAACAGCTTCTATGGAAAATGGTATGGAGAAAACAATTATTCTAGTATCCAGTGAGCCTGTTTCTGGCTTTGCAACCCAAAGAAACTAAAAGCAAGAATCTGATGAGCTCCTTACAGCACTATTCACCAAGCTCCAAAGTAGAAGCAATGCAGGGTACACTGGCAGATGAGTGGGTAACAAAATGTGGCCTACATACAAGATGGAATATAGCTCAGCCCTGAAAAAGGAAGGCTACTGTGACCCATGCTCTACAGTGAAGACATATTAAATGAAATCAGCCAATCGCCAAAGAATGAGTGCCGTAAGATTCCACTGAAAGGAGGTCATGCTCCTTGAAACAGGAAGTGGGATAGTGGTTGTCACAGCTGGGGTGCCAGGCAGAGTGGAGAGTGTCATTTAGTGAGGATAGACTGGCGTCTCACATTTGCAAGGTGCAGACTTTCTGAAGGATGATGGTGTCGGCCCAGCAGTGCGATTGTCTGCAGTGCCACTGAGCTGTATACTTGGAATAAAACCAGCAAGTTTTATGTCAAGAATGTCCCCCCAGTGTGTTTATTTGCCAGCCTCCAAGTCCATTTTCAGAACACCCCGGGAGGAGGAGCATGGGTCTCCTGATCCTGACACCCTCCAGGAGGCAGCTTGGGCCCTGAGACCCTCAGTCCAGCAGCCGCTGCCTGTGGCCCTGCATGGAATGGAAGTCCCATCCCTGGTCTGCCCTGTCTCTCTTCCCTCCCTTCCTGGTTCCCAGTTCTCCTCTCAGGGACTGAGGCCTCGACCACCCCCACCCACACATAGTCACCAGTGTTCCCTGAGAGCAACAGGGAGCGTAGTCCTATTCAACCTTGGTGCAGGGCTCCTGGCCCCTGGTCTGGGGTCCTTGTCCTGACAGGTCTTCCCTCCCCACTGTCTGGGTTTTTCCTGAGGGGTCCCTGCCGCCCCATTCTCCTGGATGCCTCTCTGTCACAGAATCCTAGGGCTTTAGCAACACAGGCCCTAGGCAGACCAGTGAACGCAGGCAAGAGAGAGGTCGAGGCAAGACACCCAGGAGGGCCCAACAGCCGGGCGCAGCCTTCCCAAGTGCTCCCAGCAGAGTGGGCAGCGCAGGGGCCGGGGCGGGGCCAGGGTGGGGACTTAGGGAGGGGACGCAGGAGGAGACCCCGCAGGCCTCACGGTCCCAACCTGCACCTCGCGCCTTCTGCTCGGGCCCGTTAGGTGGCGCCCGAGACTTTCCATCCGCTCATGCCGGCGCTCCTGGCCCGGAACAAAAAGCCGCGTGGGTGCAGAGAGCGCGGGGAGAGCGCTCGGCCGGCGTCGCCTGGTACCACGCGTGGCGGGGGCCGGGACGAGCTGCGTTCGGGTAGACTCCGACGGACGCTGGCTCCCTGGCCGCGCGTCCCTCTCCCGCGGAGTCCGGGGATTCCAGGATCCATAGGATCACTGATTTTGAAATTAGGACAGAACTCGCGGCGCAGTTTCTCCCTACCCTGGGTTCACCTCTTCTCCCACCACCTTCAAAAAACAAAGCGCGTCCCCTCCCCGGAGGCCCCGCCCTCCTCGAGCGCCCGGGCCGCGAACTTTCCCGCGCCGCAATTCTCTGCTCCAAGGTGGATCCCGTGAATATTTAATGCGAGCGCTGCCCGGTCCCCACGCAGCTGCCAGAGTGCTTTGACGAGCTCGTCTACACCCGGAGAGAACCCGGGCGGGAAGGGCGGGACCGCGGAAGACCGGCCGGAGGGCCGAGGTCAGGCCCTGGTCCCCGCGTTCATTTCCATAAGAAAGGGACCGGAGGCGGGCACCTCCCGCTCCCGCCCAACCCCCAGAGTCGGGCCCTTCGAGGCGAGACCCGGGCGCTAGGCTGGGCCCTGTGCGCTGTCTTGGCTGGGGTCGCTCCGGGGTCCCGGAGAAGGCCGGCTTCGCGGGGGTACGCGCCGTGGACAGCCGCGCGGGTGAGTGCGGAGCTCTGGCCCCGGCGCTCAGGGCACCGCGCAGAGGGTGAGCCCGGGCTGGGTTGGGGCTCTTCGAGACAAAAAGCGCGTGAGTGGGTCGGGGGATGAGGAACACGAGGTCCCGAGAGGTCAGTGACTGGCTACGCACGCAGGCACCACCACCGCGCGGCTCCCAAAGCCGGGGGCATCGCGCTCCCGCGCGCGCGCGCACCCTCTTCCTGCGAAGGAGTGAACTTGCGGGCTTCACGGTCCTCGCCGCTCGGTTTCTGTTCCTGACGCACCGAGTTCCAGCTCTGCCTTACGTGTGAGCAGCGGCCGGGCGTCCTAGGTTCTGGAACCCACGCATCTCCTAGGAGCGCTGGGCTCTCAGCTGGAGAAATTAAAACCCAGATCGGTAACATTTATTCTTAGTTTACAGACAGCGGGGGCGGGAGGGATGCCTGAGAAACCGACTGCGAAAGCCGGAGCTGCTTTTTTTGTGCCTGAAAGAAAGGTCGCCGCCAAACCCTAGCTTCCCCTCCACCTGGTCCTTCCCTGGAAACTCAGCCAGTCGCCAATAAAGCACCAATCACACCAAGCAACCAGAATTAAGCTGTGGTTACCAAGGGCTTTACTACCGCTGGATAGGGTCGGTCGAGGCCTCCAAACTGGGCCAAGATAACAGAGCTTTTCAAAATTTCACTACCTAAGATTTTTACCCCTCTCCCGAAAAGAAGACGCCCAGAAACGTTTTCAGAGTCTGCCAGGAGGGCTCCACTGCGGAAGGGTAGTCCTGCCCTGAAATTTGTGGCTACCTCTGGTAAATTTCGAGTCTTCCTTTTATACAAAATGTGAGGGATGACGGCGGTTGTAGCACTCTCAGTTTGAAGGTGGAAGTGGGGCAGGGCGGGGAGTGTTCTTTCTCCGGTTACTCGGTATTGCTGGAAACCCTGCCGGGTTTTAAAGGACAAAGCGGTAACTGCAGATGGCCTGAGGGCGATCTGTGGACTGGGACCTTAGGGAGGGGAGGACACGGACCCAAGGGGCAAAGGGAGGGCAAGGAATTGGGTCCACTTCATACTTCGCTTTCTTTTTCTGCTCCCGTGAAGAAAATAGCTTTGGGGTGTCATACGCTGACTCACCAAGTGACCTTTGGAAAAATGAAAGGTTCCTGAGAATAGCGCCCCGGGTCAGGGACCGCTCCGCAGCTGGCTGTGGCTGAAGAACACTTGCATTTTCCTCGCCTGTGTGCGGACAATCTCCTTACCCAGATGGGTCCACCTGGGAGGAGTGAGGGGTGCATGGCCATAGATCCCCAAGCAGGAGGACAGAAGGAGACACCTCGGGCTCCTCCTTCCCTGGGGAAGCAGGAGATGGCCCCTCTCAGCAGGGCCTCTGGAAGGCCCGCAATTGTCTCAGACCTGCAGCCCTAAGGTTCAGCCTTACAGACCCCAACAGTGAACTTCAAGCGTGCCCTGGCCCTCAGCTTCTGGTGGATGCCCACAGTGGCGGTGCCTTTGGCTCTGGAGTCTCTGCCAAGCTGTGTGGCACAGAGACCTGAGCTGCCTGGGATGGACGCCGCTGTGGAAGCTCGGGTAGTTTCCGGGCACTGGCATCCTCTTGTCTTGCTGAGACACACAACAGCCTCCTTCTGGTTTCCATCCTGCCAGAGCTAATTGCCCTGGAGTGGAGTAGTGCCACGCAGCACTGCCAGTCATAAAGGGATTCTCCACAGGTAACCGGGTGGCTGGGGTTATCCCAGACACCCAGGAGCCCTCAAACCTCTGTGTGGGCTGGACCTGGTGCACTTGTTCTTTGGAGGCTTCCTAGGGGTACATGCTGGACCTGGAGCCCTAACAGCAAAGTGGTGACAGCTTCATGAAGGGGCAGCTGACCTTCGAGGTTGGCCTGGGCAGGAGAGCTTCATGGGTCAGCAGGAAATTCCTCACACACTCAGAGGTGACCTGAGGACAAACAACTGTTGACCCCAAAAACCCCATGAAAGGGAGCAAGAGGCTGAGAAAGGACTTCCCATGACCCCCCAACAGGGACTTCAGGAAACAGCTCCATTTCAGGGCTTGCCAGCTTCTGCCTGCTATGGGTAGGGAAGAAGAGCTTGAGGTAAGGGCTCTATGAGGACAGGTGCATAGATGGACAGGTGTAGGTGGAGGGGTGGATGGGTGTGTAGATGGACACCAGTGGATGGGAAGCTGTGGCTGTAGGGTCCAGAGGCCCAGCCCTGTGGCCCTGCAACAGGTTTAGAGATCTCCCTGCAGAAGGACTATATGATACCTGAGGGCATTTGGTCCTTGTCCCCTCCTCTTCCCACATCTTTGGAAGTCCCATTCCTCCAGGAAGACCTGCTCTCTACAACATGGTGCAGAATGTGGGCAGGGCTGAAGGTAGATCTCCTCAACTTGCAACACGCTTGAGAACTGACCCATGAAGACAGCAGAGGGCCTCCACAGTACTGGAACACCTGCTCCCTCCTGCAGCCATGTGTGGTCTTCGCCTAGGTTCCGGACTCCAGGTGAGCTGGGGGCAGGGGACCCATGTTATCAGCCATCCCAGTCAATGCGGTTGAGTTTCTTACATGGAAACTACAAGCTTTAGTCTTTCCCTGCCAGCCAGAGCCCCTTGAGGTCATTTTGGTCCCTGCTCAGCTCCCATAGCCTAGACCACCTCCTTCCTTGTCTTCTCTGCATCTTCAGGTTGCGTTTTAGGAAGATTTAGAAAATGCCTTTGGAGTCTGCCACACTGCCCGCTCCACCCCCGCACAAAGCTGTACTAGGAAGCCACACGGAGGCCCTCTTAAAAAATTACCCGCTATTCTTCCTGAGAAGAATTGACAAAACAGATAAAACACAGCAAACTGGTCAGCCAGAATGCAGCTCTTTTGCACTGTATGGAGCCAGAGGCAGGAGCCATGTCCCTTGCCATCTCCCCAGATGTCCAAGCTCGATGATGGACAGGCCGGAGGTTGTAGCAGGGCAGTGGCAGGGCCACGTGTGCAGGTCAGGCCTGCATACTGCAGCTCCTCAGAGGGGCCTGGCAGAGGGGACACAGCTGGTATCCAGGGGCCTGAGGTCCCTCTGGGGTTGAATCAAAGAAAGGGGACAGGATGAGGTAGAGGGACAGCCACTGACCATATCAACCCACTGCCCCCCAGCAAATCCTCTGGAAGCTGTGGATGTCTATGCCCTATGGGTTCCTTCACCCGCTCCCAGCACTGACCTTGGGCTCAGTCCTGTGCTAAGCCCAGTTCAGGCCCACAGCACCCAGAGGGAAGCTTCTTTGCTGTTTCTGGCACATGGGGTGCAGCCAGGGCTTGTGGATCCCTGGGTCCTGAGGAGGATTGCTTGTGCTGTTTCTTACCTACCTTCCCAGTATGTTCCAGCCCGTGAGCCCCTGACCATTCCTGAGCACCAGCTTCTGCCTAGCTGGGGGTGGTCTGGGGCTGAGGCTGGGGCTGAGTAAGTGGCAGTGAGGCCAGGGAGAGTCCTCCCGGGTCTAGGGGGCACCCTTTCCTGCCCTTTCAGGCCACTTCCTCTTGCCTAGTAGGCAGGCCTCAACTCCTGGCTGGATCAAGTCTCTACCTTCCCTGTCAGCCAATGGCGGCTAGGCCTTGCAGAGGGACTGCAAGCAGGGTCCGTGGAGGCTGAGGCCGGGGGAGGCCCAGTGCTCACTGGGCTGTGGTGGGAGGGGCGTGGGGTGGGAGTGTGGGCTGAGGCCTCCTAATGGAGGTTACTCCTGAGACTCGGAGGCCCTAGTGCTTGGGGCCACGCTGGTCTTTTGGTGTGATGTTGCCAGGCTCCAAGCTGGGGAAGGAAGGATTTGGTGCCCCATGCAGGAGGCTGGAGGCACAGCCCTGCTAACCTGGGCCTCCCCCAGGGTGCCAGGTCCCTGGTCCAGTGCATGTGTCTGCAGCTGCGGGACACTCCAAGCTCCGGGCAGGCGCTGAGGGATGTCCTCAGGGTAGCCAGAGTACAGCCTGGGAGCTCTCCAGCTGCAACCAGACCTCTGTGCTGAGGCTAGGAGGGCTACCAGCTCCTTCCCCACCCTGCCTGTGCCTCAGTCCTCTTCTGAGCAGGCTTTTCAGCCTGCACAGGGGCCTTAGTGAAAAGCAAGCCTGGCACTCTCCGTAGCTGGGGGAGGGCTCTGTTATATAACACAGGGTTCCTTTGGTTACCTTTTAGGGGTCCAAATCTGCTAGTTCGGGGGACTCTCACTTTAGGGTGCTGGAAAGGGAGTGGGCTGCACTCCTGGGGCCTTTTAGGCCCCTCCTGGTCACTGTAGCCCAAGGCCCAGGAACAAAGGGGCAGGGAACAAATCCTTTCTGGGTTTCTCTGCCCAATATTTCTGCCCCATCCGGCAGGCCCTGGCCCAGACCCCCACGTAAACAGTGCCAGCCTGCAGACCCACCTCCATATAAATAGTGCCAGCCTGCAGACTCACCCCCAGGTAAACAGTGCCTACCTGCAGACCCACCCCATATAAACAGTGCCTACCTGCAGACCCACCCCCACATTAACAGTGCCTATGGCCCCAGCTCCTCTGAAAAACAGAAACCTGCCCCAGGTGTGCACTGCCTGGTGTCCCTGCACTCCCCTGCCTGCTATTCACTCTGCCACACTCCTGACCAATCGAGGGACCCTCCCTTTCCTGATAAGAACACTCAGGATGGCCTGGATCTGTGGTGAGGTGGCACTCACCGGCCAAGGCTTCCTCTGCTGGGGTGAGGACCTGGGTTTGAGTCCAGCACTGCCAGCACAGAATCATGTGGGACAACTGTTAAATAGTTCTTGGGAAATGAAAGTCCTTGCTCTCAGGGTTGGAACATTTTTAAAACCCTGTTTGGCAGAAATCTCTAGGGTGTACCAAGTAGGAACAGAATGTTAGGCAACTCTGGCAACTTGAGAGATCTCTGCTCTACAGTGTTAGCAAAAAGTCGTTGTTTAAGTGCTATTTCGTTTGCTGCAGGCTTTATGGCTTCTTTTATTTCCCACTATTGTATCCCAAAGTGGAGTTACCAAGACATTTACTTTCATATTACCGATTTGGTGCACTCTACTTTCTGGTTAGGTCTAGTGAATTTCCCTTTCCCTCTGCAGGGGAGTTTCCAGTCTGGGAAATGGAAGTTAGGCCAAAGCAGATGCACTCCCTGTGTGACCTCAGCCCTGCTCAGAGCTGGGGACTCGTCCTTCCGGGCTGGGCAGGTGATGTCCATATTATCCCATTGCCAGCACTGGAGCCCTCTGACATGTGCTCTGAAACTTTCCTTCACAGAGAACAGAGCTGCTGTGATGGCCCAGGAGGTCTGCAGCTCAGAACACCTCTTGGCCTTTCAAAAAAACATTAAAAAGTGCGCACCTGTCCCCCCCAGTGTGCACCCTATGGTTCTGTAGCTACAGCAAGAACCCGGGGCAGTGGGAGCCACACAAGATGTGCTTTGCCACCAGGTCTGGTAAGGGGACTTGCACAGCCCCACGTCATTCAGCCCAGCACTCTGGGCTTCTCATGGCATCCCCCAAAGTGGTCACACCCATCCTGTGTTCTCCACACTGCTCTTCCACATAAAGCCCCTTAGTCAATCACAGAGAAAGGGACTCACCCAGGCACAACTTCCGGAATGGAGGACCCAGCCCAGGATCTCTGGACTCTGCCTGGCTCTTCTACCTGAGCGTGGCTTCTCCCAGGAGGGGTGGCTGGTGTCAGATCTCCGTGACACTGCAGAACGACAGCTACTGGGCACATCCTGCAGATGCAGTGTGCCTGCGGTATCCGCCATGACTGAAATTCTAGTTTTGTTCACACACACACACACACACACACACACACACACACACACAAGTACAGACCCCAATGAGGGTCCCATCACCTGTATATTTCTACTGGAAGACTCTGGTGCCTGCAAACATAACCAGAAAAATTATTTCTTGAAGGATGAAAAAGAAATCAAAAACCTTTCCCTCAAGTTTGGGTCATTTCTGAGTGTTTTGACACCTCCAGACCTAGAAATTAGGCAACCCCTTTCCCCAGGAACAGGCAAACTTATTGCCCCCCTTCCTCACATCTGAGCACCAGCGACATTTAAAAACTAAAATTCTCTTTCCAAAGGGAAGAAAAGGAACAAATTCCATTAATGAATTACATCCGTGGAATGTGGTTTGTCTAGGGCAATTGTATTTGTAAATAACTGGCTTCCTGTTTAGTGTGTTTTATTTAAAATGGTTTCTAATGGCTCTGAACAGTCTTAATACAGAACTAGTCCCACTGAAGGTTTAAGTCCCCCTCTCCTGTGCTCACTAGGCAGAGGTAGGGCTGCAGCTTGCAGGACCATCCCTTCTGAACTTCCCAGATTTGCAGGTGTTCTGGGTGCTCCTGGCTCCCTGAGCCGCACAGGAACAGCCAGGGGCCCCCTTCTACCTCTGTGCCTTTCAAAAGCTAAGCACACCCGCTTCTGCGTCTTGGGCCCATAGTGGACCGGGCACACACCAGAGGGCTGGCATGCCAGGCTCACTGCAGGTCAGGGTCCGAAGTCCTGGGACGACTGGGACCCAGTCCCGCAGCAGGCAGCACAATGTCCCACCCGCAGGAAGCAGAGCTGGGCCCAGGCTGAAGCTTCCACCAGCCACCTGCCCGCCCTGTCCCGTGCCGCACTCCCAGAGGCCTGGCTTTTGCACACTGGCAGACCCTGCTGCTGCCGCGCTGGGCTGAGGGCTGCTCCGACTCCTGCCTCTACACGTTGGTCTTTGCCCTAGGAGCAGCTGAGCCAGCAGGCTTGAGCCTTTTTCTGAGCCTGAGTATCTCCCTCCTTAGTTTTTTCTCTCTAGTGTGGCTTCTGGGGAGGAGCCCCAAGTGTCACCCTCTAGCCCAGAGCCCTCAGGCCCTGGCCCTGCTGGGGCACCAGCTCCAGCTCACATTATCCTTAGCAGAGGGTTCCTGAGAGTTTGGTCAGCCAGACCTTGAGCTCAGCTGTCTGAATGCCACAATCAGCTGTCAGCGGAGCTTCCATGAAAACGCCCAGCCTTCCCATAAGCTGTGGCCAGGACCCCTGGAACCTGCGACCCCAGCTCTGCCGCTCACCCAGCTCCCAGGGAAACTTTCTAGGTCTCCTCAGCCCTCTGCTGTGGCCCTGGGCCTTCTGGCCACTGCCCACGGGACAACTTTGCTAACTGCCTTTTATCTCTGGCCTTTCAAGACCTGGCTACAACAGTAACAACAACAGCAGCAACAAAAACAGCAACAGCAACAACCACAACTGCAGCCCTGGCGGCGGCAGCAGCAGCAGCAGCAGCTACTTGGCTGGGGAAGGGAGTGAGGGGTCCACGGGGAGAAGCAGAAACGCGGATGAAATGGGACGCTTCAACCTGTGTCTCGCGAGGTGTCAGTTGACAGTTATCAGTAACCCCAACAGACAACTCCATTTAGAAAAAAAGAAAAAGAAAATCTACTACTGCTCTTGAAAGCCGTTATTTTTTAAATCGCTTTTAGGACTAAGATAGATGAACAAAACATCGCATTTCAAGCCATTTTGATCTGTAATTAAATGGCGGGATCGGTTTGTGTTCTCCTACGGCTTTTACAGAAGTTGCAGTGATCCAAAGTCGGGTTGCTGTGTCAGACTGGCATTTTTATTAATGAGAATACAAAAAGCTTGCATATTCTTAGCCCTGCTTGAATTTAGTTGCTAAGCAACCGGTGTATGGTAATTCATCCGCGAAATTTAAATCTTTGAGAAAGGATCTGCGTTTTGCTGAATAGTCGTCGCCACGAGGAAAACAACTTGTGGGACCCACAGCAGCTGCCACGCGGGCCCCTGTGCCGGGCTGAGCGAGGACCAGGCAGCCCAGGGCTGCCACCACAGCGGCCTGCCACCACCCTCCCCCAGAAAAGCCAGGTGCCATTGCCCACCCCTCACTCTGCTCTGGCGACCTGGGACTTGCGCCCGAAATTTGCACCGCAGACAGGGCATGCTGCTGATCTAGTCCCTGACCAGGGTCTCTGGGTCCAGCCTGCGATTCAAGAGACCCCTCTCCCAGGGCACACCCTGCACATTCGCTAGGGCTATGCATGCACGCACAGGCACACACACGCATTGTACCACCACTAAAAGCCTGCTGCCCTCCCCCAGCCCCCTCTGAGGTCACTTCCAGAACCGACTCCTCCTTGAGGAAGGGGACTCATTCTAGGCGGCCCACGGCCGCCAGAAGGCCAGGCGGCCACTGGCCGGCAGTGACATCATGCGCTCCTGCTTGCTTGGCCCCTCGCGCCCACGTTTTAGGATACAGGAACAAACACGGATGTGAAATCAAGAATGAAAGAGAGTAATCTAATTAATAGGCCATGAGCCAGGCTAACAAAATCAAAAAATCTGATTACACCAGGAGCCCTCTTGCTATCTCCGCTGCTCCCACCCGGGCTCCTCCAGAGCCTCGCTATTTCCTTTCCTAGCCTGCAAAGTTCAGGAGGTAAATGCAGAGCCCTCTGCTTTCCTTACTTTGATCAAGATCAAGCCCACCATGGGCTCCCTGGGTGAGGAGGTCACATGGACCTTCAGGCCCTGGGCCCAGAGATGACCAAGCCAGTGACAGGAGAGCAGGGAGTAGGGTAGGGTCCCCTCCCTTGGTGCCCTCAGACAGCAGCACCTGTGCCCGCTGCCTAACCATCAGTGGCAAGGCCACCAGCTGGAGGGCTTCCTTGCTCGCAGCCACTTCAAGAGGACCTTTTAACCAAGCGCCACTCTGCCTCGCTTGGGGTCACCACGCACTCCAAACTCTCTGCTTCCTTCATCAAGTCCCGCCCCACACAGCGCTCTGGACCCCAACTGCTATAAGGGTTTATCACTAAAACCACCAGGCTCTAATCCGCACAGCCAGCCACACAAGTGAAAGAAGAGAATACTTTAATTTCTATCTTTCTGCCTTTAAAAAAAAAGAAAAGAAAAAGAAAACCAGGTCCACTGCCTAAGTAACTAATTCCAAGTCTGCAACCAGTGCCAATACTTGTTGGTCCATTTTAGAGTTGATTAATTACCCTGGAACTTGGGCAAACCAAACTCCATGTGGAGAAAAGGTTTCTTCCTTCAATTTAGTTCGGAGAGCTACAAGTTATTGATGGACCTCACTCTATTTACATACAAATTGGTGCAAATATGCCCATCTCTTCAAATGCATTTTATATAGATATATAAAAGTGTCATTTTTGATTTAGCTTAAAGACGTTGATCATTTATTACAAAAATAAACGAATAAATACAACAATATATTGTTGCTTCCAACAGGATAAATACTTTACAAATATATAATTTAAAAAACAAATTTAATTGTTAAAATATTACACTTATCGATAAAACTATCCATAGTATATACTGCATTGAATATTAGAACCAATTATTTTCTGAAGGTTGGAAATCATTCATACACGACAGATTATGAGCATGTAGGGAACAGCAGTGGATGCTACACGGAGGAGGAGGGGGTGGGGTGGGGAGCCTCTCCTAGGAGCAATGGTGGACACCTCTATTTGGGAACAAAGAAGTCCCTGGCTAAGTACTAAATAAAAAAAAGAAAAAGAAAAGAGGGAGCGCATCCAGAGTAAAGTGTTTCAAATGCACCTTCACAGATTGAGCAGGGTCTCGCCAGGGGGCAATGGCTGGGTGAAAAGGGGCCAGGACTTGGTTTCAACTGTTGATGGGCCTAGTTCAGGATTAGCCAGGCAGGGGACAGAACTTGGTCCTTGTCCTTCGGGTTGGCAGGGGAGGAGGAGGGACTGAAAGGGGAGGAAACAAACGCGCACTTACGGAGGAGCACACGACACTTGCGCTGCAAAGCAGCACAATGGCCAGATTCATTAGCGAGATCTGGTGATGGATAACAATATTTTCATTATTTACATGTGTAACAATATACGCCTTAGCACAAAACCTCAGTGAGATCTCCTCTCTCTTGTGTCTCAACCGTGAATTTCATCTTGTAAATACATTCATAGGGTTCAAAGACTTTTTTTAAAGAGTGGAAACATTGGCCCACTTTATAAAATGCTAAATAACGAAAGAAAATGGGTTTGGGGGCCCAGCTTCCCCCACTGAGGATCCCCAGTCACTCCCAAGTCTGCACCTCTTCCGAAGTACTCAGCAAAGGTTGCTTTTTAATAGAAAACAGTGTGAAATCCAATGTTAGCCCTTTTGTTGCCAGCTGTATCAAGTAAGCAAAGACCTCCCAAAATTTTAAACACTTCTATTCCTTGTCTCATCAAGCACCACTGTTTCGGCAGAAAAGGAGAAAGAGTTTCAACTCCCCTGCGGGCGGCGCACAGTACATCCAGCCACCTGCCCGCTGCTCAGAGCACCAGGGCTTCCTCTGCCTTTCCTCAAGGCCCTCAAAAGCCCCGGGGGAGCTTCACCCCACCCCCTCCAGGTTGTAAATTCCCCGGCTGGGCCTTGATTGTAGCAAGGAGGGTGGGAATCGAGAAGGTCGAGGGAAAAGTGAATTGTGGTTTCTTGTCTTGAGTTTTTTTTTTTTTTTTCTGTTTAATAAATATGGCCTTTTTTAGATTTCACAAATCAAAGTGATTGTGATTTTTAGTGCGATTTGGTGTTTAAAATAATGCAACCCTGCGCACGGCCATCTGGCTAGGCTTGATTTATGGAAGTGATACAGAGCCTGTCTGGAAAAAGGACTGTTTCTGGCTGCTCTCTCGGTTTTCCGGGATTTGTTAACCCCTGCACTGATATCACAGGTGGAGGAAGGGAAGGGGCGAGAGGGAGGCTGAGGCACACGGGTGACAGCTGAGTAAGAACAGGGCAAGCACCTGCGACGTCCCCTTCCCGCAAAGCACAATGTGCCAGGGTCCATCAAGGAGCCCAGGCCTTGCACCCAAGAGCCCTGCCCACCCAAGCAGGGCCCTGCACTTTCATTTCCCCACACTCTGATGCACTAACTTGATCAGGTCACTATGACTGCTCCACAGGGCTTATCTAAAAAGTGACCCAAAAGGGTAAAACTCCCAGCACCAGTAAAGAAGCTAATCATACTGGGGAAAGAGGAAACCCAGAAGCCTACCAGCTTGTAAGGGCAGAGATGGGGCGCAGGGTGGGCCAATGGGAAGACTTCTCGACTAGCATGTCTCCTTGCAAGAAAGCCTGAAAATAACAAAAATGCTTAATAATTTAAATTTAATTACATATAGTTATGAATAGGAGCTAATGGATATAAAAGTATTTTACACACTTGTAAGCTATTTCTCACAACCATTAGTCTTCCAAAAAAGAGAAAAGAGGCACAGAAAAAATTTGTGTGGGGGGTGAGAAGATAAAAGGGGCTGAACTTGGGGGAGCTGCCCCAGCCCGCCCTCAGTCGCCAGACTGGCACGTCTCTGCTGGTGTGGAGTGCAGCCTTTCAATGAAGAACACTGGCGTCTTCAGGAGAAGGCTTAGTATTTATAGACAACCTCACCTAAAAATACCAAAGACACCCACTAAAATTAAGGGGAGAAAAATGTGGTGAAGCACGGATCCCCGAGGAGTGACTGTGTGCTGAAAGGCCAGCTGTTCCAGAGACAGTGGCTTGCAGCGTACTCGGGGTCCCCAGCTCCCAGACAGGAGGTGCAGCCCGCGTCCTGGGCACTGTCACCTGCTGGAGATCTGCCTTAGTTAGGAAAACTGCATCTCCTAAGAGCTCTTCTCCTCCCACGCAGGTGTACGCATCAGACACAGACTACTTCCTTCTACCAAATTTATTTTCTCGATCAGCTCGTACGGAATCACTACTCAAATTAAATTACAATCAAATGATCACATCAAAAGATACCCTTATTACCTAACAACTGTCCATATTTTCATTTCATTTTGATTTGTGCTCGTCTGAAAAAAACACGTAATACAAGATCTGGGGAAAAATAAATTACCGTTTTGCAGCAGTTCATAGGTATTCTGAATAAAATATTAAAAGAAGTCATTTAATGAAAATATAAAGCAAATATTTTTAGATCAACAACGGATCTAACGATTCTATATTGCCGTCTTTTGAAAAGTCTGTTTATTAAAACCTACCAAAAACACTGCTTGCAAAGGGCAGCATTATATAATCATTTCCACAGCACCCAGCAGTCAAGGTTGGCAACGAGTTGAGGACAGAGTGAGGGAAGGGCGGCGGCAGTGCTCAGTCTCTCTAAATCCCTTTATCGGAGTCAGTCCGGAAATAAAAAATAAAAAATATTAATAAAAAAAATATTAGTGGTGGCATCTTTAGGCACGGTCTGCCCTGCGCCGGAAGCGGCAAAGCCGGTGGGCGGCGGCGGGGCCTGGCTGTCTCCTCGCCACGCTGGGTGTCCCGTTCCAGCCCATCCTCTGCTCCTGCGCGACGCGACGCTTTTATTCCCAAGGTTACTTCGCGGATGCTTTCTTTTGGCTTTGCTGTTCAGTCTATTCATTACAGCAGCTGTGAAATTTTTTTTCCTGGAGACTTTTTCTTGCTCCTGTCTTTCCCATTTCATAGTTGGTTTGTTTGTTCCCAAACGATTTTAATATGGCCAAGAAAAGCAGGGTCCTGTAGCCCAGGGTCAGACCCGAGGGAACCTGGCGCTGTCGCTAGCCCTCTCTCTTTCAGGCGACTCTCAGGAAAGCGCTTTCCGTGGATCTCCGCGGCAGCCCTTCCGGAGGAGGTGGAAGAAAAAAGAAAGGGGCTCTCTCTCTTCTCTTCAAGAGGCGAGCAGGACAGGGCAGGTGCTGTCCGCCGCTGCCTTACAGGGCATCTCTTGGGCATGGAATACCTCCAGTTTTGGTGTGTCAGGCATCTTCAACCTTCTTGAAAATAAAATAAAAAAAACCAAAACACCACCACAGTATAAAGGAGATCTCGCGGTTGCCTCTTTTTTTCCTCTTCCTGTTTTGTTTGTATATATGTATATAAAACAGTCTAAGTATGTAGTATGCGTTTGAAATTTTTTGGTCCCTCCTTCCTTGGACTTGCAAAAAAAAAAAAAAAAAAAAAAGAAAGAAAGAAAAGAAAGTCTCCTCGGCCGGTCTCCCTCAAGTTTTCCTCCACGGGCAGGAACGCCTGTCTCTGGGCAGAGGGGAGGGCAGCTGCGCGCCTGGCTCGGCTGCTCGGTGGCGTTCGGAAGCGGCCCGGTGGGAGGCGGCTGGGTGGCGGCTGGCGGCTGGCGGCGGCGGCCCTCTGCGCGCGGCGGCCGGCGCTTGCTCACTGCACGCTGGTCTGCAGCCCGTGGTGCGGCGGCGGTGTGTCGGCGCTCACGGTGCCCACCTGTGAGTACACATCGTCGGGCGTCTGCTGCTGGATCCCAGGCGGCGTCATGCGCTTCTCCTTCTGGCGCCGGTTGCAGAACCAGACCCGCACCACTTCCTTCTCCAGCTGCAGGCTGTCGGCCAGGTTGGTGATCTCCTGGGCCGAGGGCTTGGGGCACTTGAGGAAGTGGCTCTCCAGCGCGCCCTTGACGCTTACCTCGATGGAGGTCCGCTTTTTGCGCTTGCGGCCCTGAGCCGCGATCTTGTCAATGCTGGTGGGGCTGCCGGTGCTCGAGTCCGCCTCCTCCAGCCACTTGTTCAGCAGCGGCTTGAGCTTGCACATGTTTTTGAAGCTCAGCTGCAGGGCCTCGAAGCGGCAGATGGTGGTCTGCGAGAACACATTGCCATAGAGCGTGCCCAGCGCCAGCCCCACGTCTGCCTGTGTGAAGCCCAGCTTGATGCGCCGCTGCTTGAACTGCTTGGCGAACTGCTCCAGGTCATCGGACGTCGGCGTGTCCTCATCCGAGTGCGGGTCGTGGCTGTTGAGTCCGGGGCCTGCGCCTCCGTGGTGCGGGGCGCCCTGCGCGTGGTGAGGGTGCGGAGGGTGCGGGTGCGCGTGGTGGTGGTGGTGGTGGTGGTGCTCGGCCAGCTCGGGTGTATCCCCGCGCACCAGCCCCGGGTGCACCAGGCTCTGCGTGGCACTACCCGCGCCCCCGCCGCCGCCGCCGCCTCCGGGCCCAGGGGGCGCACTGAGCATGCCGTTCACCGTGAAGCCCCCGGGCTGCGAGTACAGCAGGCCCTGCGGCGGCGGCTGTTGGCCCCCGGCCATGGACGGAAGATGCGCGGCAGCGGCGGCGGCGGCTGCGGCTGCTGCTGCCGCTGCGGCGGCGCCCCAGCCCCCCGGGTGGCCTTGGTGCGGGGGCGGAGGCGGGGGCCCCAGGTGTGGCGGCCCGCGGTGGTGCAGCGCAGCGCCCGCGTGCAGGTCGTCGCGCCCAGCGCCGCCCTTCACGTCGGGGCCCTGAGGGGGCGGGGGCGGAGGTGGGGGCGGCTGCTGCGGACTCCCGGCCATGCCTACCGCACTGCCGGACCACGGCGCACTGGCCTCCACCGCGGCAGCGGCGGCGGCGGCGGCGACTGCGGCGTGGGGCAGGGCGGTGACCCACTGGTGCGCGTGGCCCAGCATATGGCCGCCGTTGCTGGCGGCCATGGCCCCTTGCATGAAGTCGCTCTGCACCATCTTGACCGAGGCTGGGTCCCCGCGGTAGGCGCCCGAGGTCACGGCGGCACTGCCGGGCTGCATGGCGCCTCCGCCGCCCCCCGCGCCGCCCCCCGCGCCGCCGCCGCCCCCGCCCCCGCCTGCCGCGTCCGAGTGCACGATGGAGCCGGCCGCCAGCAGGCTGCTGCCTGGCAGGTACGGGTTAGAGGCCGCTGTGGCCATGCCGCCCCGCTCGCGCCACCCCACGGCCGCCACCGCCGCGCCCCGCGCCCCGCTGCGCGCCCGCCGCGGGCCCGCTGCCGCCGCTGCACGGCCGTGGGCAGGGCGCGGGGGTCGCCGGCGCGCCCGGGTCAGCAGCAGCCGCCGCGGCGACGGCCGAGGCCGCCGCGCTGCGGGGAGGGGCGCGCGCTGCCCGGAGCGCGCTCCGTGGCCAGCCCTGCCGCGGGGGGTCGCGGCCGCCCCCCGGCCCCGCGAGCTGCCTCTTCCGGGGGTCGCTGGGCCGGGCCAGGCCGGGCGGGCCGCTGCTGCCTCCGGGCCTCTGGTGTGCGGGGTTAGGTCCACCTGCTAGATGATGGCTCCTCGGGCGACAACAAAGAAGCGGTGCTTTCCCTCCTTCGCCAAGTCACGCGTGGCCAGCCGCCGGCCTGAGCCCGCAGCCTCCTCGGGCTCTCGCTCAGGAATGCATCTCTCAGGCTTCCTCTTGGCGTGGCAAAACTTTTTGGGTCTCGAAAGGCTTGGAGGTGCTGGGCGCTCTTGGCCTCAGAGAAGGGAACCCGGCGCCTGCTGCCCCCCTCGGGTCCACTCTTTCCAAGTTTGGTTCTGTCCTAGGAAAACTTCCTCCGAGGGTGCATTGCGCAGAAGTTGCTATTGCCGGAGCTCTAGGCTGCCTCGGACACAAGAGTCCTTTCTCATTCTCCTCGCAACAGTCACAGTCTGATGCGACATCTTTCCTTTTGGGTAGAAATTAGGAAACAAATATAACAAGGAAAAAATGCACAGGACAAAAAAATGATGTCGAACTGCTCTGTTACCTTGTCGCTGGCGCTTGGGGCTGCTGTTTTAATTTTTTCCCAGCCTTGGTCTGCAGAAGGAGGAGGAGGCGTGCATTGGCGGCGGTGGAGGTGTGTGTGTGCATAGAGGGGCTCCTGCACCCGACCCCTCCGGGGACGCTGCGCGCTCGCTCGCTCGCTCTCGGGAGCCCCGACGGGGGCGCGGACCGGCGAGGCGGTGCAGCGGAGCTCCTCTGCGCCCGGGTTCGCGCTCTCTCTTCGCTCGCCCTCGCGCACTTTTCCTCGCCCTCCTTCGCTCAGCTCTCGGGCGCCAGCGCTTGCTTGCCGCGATCTGACAGTTCGCTCTCTGTCCCTCCCTCTCCGAGCGGGGACTGTCGAATGTTTACCCTCTGCCGCGAGCGCGCACCCACCACCACACTTTCCCAAATACAAGGAAGTCGAACGCCAGGGCCCCCGCCGATTGGCTACCCGCTGCGTGATTGGCAGCCCCGGAATGACTGGCTCCGGACGCGCGGCCCCCCTTCCGGCCGTTCCGATTGGTTGCTTTTTAATTTAGGCAGCGCGTCGTAGAAGCCTGAAATCTGTCGTCCCGGGCCTCGCCCCCCCTCCACCACTTTCCCCTCCCCGCCCCTCCCCTCCCCCGCCGCCACATCTTAACTCTTAGCGTCCGGCCCAAGGGCTGGCGTCCCTCTGCGGCTCCTTGAGCTTGCGATCGGCCTGGGGGGGGGGGGGGGGGAGGAGTGCGATGGAGAAAGGGAGGGAAGAACGGGGGCCGGGAGGAATCCGGAGAAGAGAAATTCACGGGAAGCCGCGGACGAGACACCCCACCCAGCCGGCCCCGCGTGCGTGCTCCCACCCCCGCCCCCACCGGTAGAGCCGCGGGGCGCGCGGTACCTAAGCAGGGAGGTGTCCCCAGTGGGCTCGAAGTTTCCTCTTCCCTTCCCCCGCCGACCCCCGGCTCTCTCCGGGAGGGGGCGGCTCCGGGTGGGGGCCGTGGCCACGCGCCTTGGATCTTGGCCACCGCAACTTTCTGCAGCGCGGCGCGCCGGCTCCTTTGTTTAAGTTCGCAGATGCCATCGCCCGAGCCCGGCGGCCCGCACAGCGCGTGCGGTCGGACCCTTGCCGCACCCCGCCCTCGCCCGCCCGCTCCGCCCTCCGGGGGACCGGGGCGCGCGTGCCCTTGTGAGTTTGGAGGTGCCGGCTGGCGGAGCCACGCTCTGGGTTTGCAAGGCAGTCGGTCCGATCTCCCCCATAGACGCCTCGTAAGTGCCCCCAACCCCCGCAGCCTCGAGCATCCGCAGGAGCTGCCAGACCCGGGATCTGCCGGCCGCGCCCTGCACCGCTGCACCGCTGCACCGCTTACCGTGTGTGCGTGCGTGCATGTGCGCGCGCGTGAGTGTGTGTGCAATTTCAGTGTGATTGTTAGGAGCGGAGGGCTTTGCTCGCTCGCTATTTTTAGGCATCGTGGTGCTTTTCTTCATTCTTTTCTGTCTCAGATGGGTTTGCGCGGCGAAGGGGCTGGCGACCAAGGAGCTTCCCCTGCTCAGGCTCGGCTGAAAGAGTTAAGGGGGACGGGGTGGGGGCGGGGTGGGCGGGAGAAGGGGGGCTGAAGGGGGACGCGGCCAAGCGGAAACGCTGCTCTGAGGAGCTTCAGCGAACCAAGAAAAAAAGAGAAAGTGGCAACGAAAACAAGGGCAAATTGAACCCTCCTCGGGGATTCCCAGTGAACTAACCCAATTCGGACATTCAATAAATACACGGCTTCTAATGAGTGTGCTTGTGCGCGCACCCTGCTCTCCAGCCGCTGGGCCGCCTGCCCTGGGCTCAGCTCTGGCTCGGTGGCCAGGCTGCAGAAGGTGCGGGCCGGCCTGCGCTCCTCGCGCTCCTCGCTCCCTGCCGAGCGGCTCCTCCGGTCGGCGTCGCCGAGCGGCCTCCTCTCCGGCAGTCGCCGCGCAGCCTATTTGGTTGGGCTGCGGGAGCCTCCAGGGCTGCGTAGGCTGCGGTCCAGCTCCCGCTCACCGGGAGAAAGGTGCCATCTAGGTCGATTTCAGTAAGGCCGTTATTGCCAAGTTACAGACCTAAAAGACTGCAGCGATCAAAACCCAAACAGAACGGATTCTTCCCCTCCGCGTCCCCCATAGGTCCCTTCTTATATTTATGTATGCATGGATGTATATATATATATGAAGGAAGGAACACAGATTTCATTGAATAAATCTGAGATCTCCAGGTGCAGACGTTGGAATAGTCGGTGCCAGCGCCCCGTGCTTTCCTTTGCTGCCGATTTTGCTTGGATCCGGCTCAAAAACCGAGAGAGTCTCGTGGTTTTGTTTACACTGAATGGGGAACAGAGGAACAGAGCCACGGGGCCGCCTTTCATTAATATACAGCGAGGATTTTGTCTAAATTACTGCTATGAATTTCACAGTACACGCTTTCAAAAGCAGTCTCAGGTGGCCTGATGAAACGCGATAGCGCCTCTGCAACAGATCCGCTCTCTCCTTCTCCCTTTCTTTCTTTGCAAGGAGGGTGTGTGCCCTTACGGGAAGCCCCCCAAAACGCCTCGCGCCTGGAGAGGAGAGACGCGCTCGGGTTCCGCGCTCTGTCCCCTTCTTCTCCCCCCTTTCCACGTACTTCGTTCTCGCCTCGCTCCCCACCCCCCGCCCCACCCATCCGCCCCTTCCCTTTGCAGAGTGTGATTGTTTTGTCTGGAAAAAAAAATCCAAAGTATATAACAAGGGGAGAACAGTTAGTGCTGATTTTCATTTGCATACATTTTCATATATTTTGGTGAAAATAATAGACTAGTGCGAGCTGGGCTTAGAGGACTCAGTGTACAGGGAAGACCTAGGCTCCGCCGGTGCCGCAGAGTTGAGAATGTGTCTCCCCTCGGCCCCCAGGTACCTTATTTAAAAAAAAAATAAAACACCTTGTTTTATTTAAAAAAAAAATCTAACCTTGGAAATTTGCTCGGTAAGTGCTTTTCATTTTCTTTCCCGCTTTCTCGCCTCCACCCCTTCCTATCTGGTGTGTTTATTTGTCTGTGGTCTTCCAGGTGTGGGCCCTTGTTTGTATGGCTCGGGACAGGAGAAGATTCCCAGGAATACTGTCGGGGGCGGAAGGGAGAGTGGGTTGAGGAGGGAGGAAGAGAAATCCAACCCTGCTAAAATATTGCATAAAAATATGGACTCATTCCAAAGCTCCATAGAGCGAGGCACTTTTGGGGTGTGTGTGAGAAGAGTGCTATTAATTTTAATTGTTGAGGGGGGCTGCAAAAGAATGTGATTATAAGTTGTGTACTATATAAATGTTTCTTGTTTGGATTTTTTTTTCCTCCCAGAGAATCAGGATGCAAGGGAAAGCAACCCCTTTCTGTAGCTAGTGGCTGTGTGCTGAGCTGTGCGTGCCTGCTGGGTGGGTGGGTGGGTGGGTGTGGGTTGCGCTGTGGGAGCTGGGGCTAGGGTTTGGCACAGGGGGCAGGAGCTGGGGCAGGAGGAGTTCGTGAGGGAGAGGAGCGGGAAGTCAGCGCCCCCCCTGGCTAAAGCCAGTCAAGGGAGCAGGGGGTGGTGAGCCCTGCTGGCTCTGGAGTGAAAGCCCATTCCCAAGGCTGGTGATCAATCAAAAGTAACCAGGACGTCCTGGACTTTACTGCTCACAGACCCTGGAGCTTCTACAGGAGACTGAATTTTACTGTGTTTTCCTTTTTTGACAGCCTGGCTCCCCCCCAACACCCCCAACCCGGGTCGCTGGGATTTGTAAAAGCTGAGTGAGGGTTTGGTTCTTTACCAGGAGCAGTCATTAGGTGAATATGGCTGGAGCAAATAGCTAGGCCAAGTGCAGGCAGCGTGAGCAGAGCTTACCTTTGTGAAAGAGGCTGGAGAGGATTTGCAAGGCTTCTTGGTTTTGTTCTAAAGGAAGCTGCATCTGGGGCCTAG
The DNA here is from genome assembly GCA_004027165.1 of Ctenomys sociabilis. Classification (NCBI taxonomy): domain Eukaryota; kingdom Metazoa; phylum Chordata; class Mammalia; order Rodentia; family Ctenomyidae; genus Ctenomys; species Ctenomys sociabilis. The sequence continues at coordinate 44,506 of PVKA01009855.1, forward strand.
AGGGGGAATCAGAGGGCTGGAGGTTTTTTTTTTTCCCATCCTGTAGGAAGCACACCTTGCAGGGCAGAGCTGGTGATTTATTTGGAAACAGTCAGCGCAGTGGTTTGTGACAAGGAGTGTTTGGCGGGGAGGGGCTCGGCAGGGCCAGTTTTCCACCCGGGTTTGTATGCTTCGCAGCGTCCCTTTGACTGGGGTTAACTCTGTGTGCTCTGCCGGGCCACAGGCCATATAGAGCCGCTCCCTGAAGATCATTTGTTTCCTTGATGGGGAACATTTCTGAGCAGAGCATATTGGTTGCCATAGAGAAAGAAATAAAAGAAAGAACACTAGTCACATTAAGCTATATGTTTGTGCACTGGGCTTTAGATAAAAGGACCTTGGTTCAGCCAAAGAGAAGACGCCAAGCTAGAGATTTCTAGTGCCACTAAAACTAGCTTTATTTTGTTTTGGACTTTTACAGTTGAAACATATAAGCTAATTTTATTGGTTGTTGTTAATTTTATATGACACGGTTTACTGAACAAAATAAACTTTGCTAGGGAGTAGCGCTGCGGGCTCGTCAGCAGGGGGCGCACTGACTCGTTGTAGTAGTGGGTGCTGGGGAAAATAGTCGTTTCAAAAGCAAATCTGCTCCTGAAACTTGCCAAAGGAACAAACACTCTTACCTTTCTATGCATATGCACGGCGAAAAGTGAATTCATTGCATAACACAGGATTTTAAAATACGAATACAATGACGTCCCCCACCCGCCCTCTCGCAGTAGAGAAATCGCCCTGAGCTCGCTCTGCCTTCTGTTCCTGCGGGGGACAGTGCCTCCAGCTTGTGTGCAGACATGGGACGTGAAATTGTGAAGCAAGGACGCTTTTAAAAATTATTATTATGCTTATGTAATAGGATATTTCAGAAGCTATCTTCTGGGTATGTAGATTTTGGGTAATGGTCAAGGAGGAAGTAAAAGCATTCTAAGGTGTTATCTGCTCAATAACGGAGGTTCTTCAACCCGATACATGCTCTGGCTTCTAAATAGAACTCAGGAGCCTGAAGACGCAGTCTGAACTGTCCAGGATGCTGAGTAGCTACTCATGTCTAAACCCTCCATGGCTTTAGAAGGATTTGGCATTCACTATTGAAAGGCATGCCTGGGAGAGTAACCAGGGGCAGGGGGAACTGTGGATTGGAAACTACCTAGTCCATGAGAAGAAAAGTTTCACTAGAGGGTAAAGTTTCTGCCTCTAGGATTTTCAGATACTGACCTGGAAGAGGGAAAGTTTTGTGGCAAAAAGGATGAAAGAGATGTGGAAAAATGTCCTGAGATGGAGGGGTTGGGTGACTGTGGGCAGGTTCTGAGGAGTTAAGTCAGTTTGTCACTCAAGGTGACTCAGATGGGGCCCCAAGCGGCTGCAGTCAAGGAGCTGCTTCCTTGCAGGCGGCAGTGCACCTGTGAGCACCAGGCCAGCCAGGGGATGGCTCTCAAGTTGCTCCAAAAGAGGGGGCCGCGGCCACCAAGCTCTACCATGGCTGCAGGCCACCCGCTTCCTGTCACGGAGGAGTTTTTCTTTAAAACTAATTTTAGCGTCAGGTTTTGGGATGAAGTGGGATTTCCTGGAGGATGGGCTGGAAGGCAGAGGCAGTTGTGTATGCAAAGCAGGCCCACGGAACATGGTTCGATTTTCCGCAGGCTCACATTTTAGTCAGGAAATGCACTGTCAGGTTGGTGCTAATAAAGAAGGTAAAGAATAGAGAAACCTCTGTAACTTGAGCCCAAAACACCGCCTTTTCCTTAGCTCTCTGGACATCTCAGACAAAAGACTTCTAGGGCAGATCCGCTCAAACATTTGAGACAAATGTCCCCAAGGTCTGGCTTACTTTGGTTGCCCAGCAATTCTCCGTACTTTTGAGAAATATTAGTGAGAAAGGAAACTTCTGATTCCCCTAGACATTTTGCAGAACCCAGGTGACGCTCCCACTCTGCACAGTTGGGCCACGTTTTTGTGTGTGAGATTTTTCCTATCTGAGGTCTCCTGAGCAGCTGCTGTGTACTTTCCTTTCTCAAAAATATACTTATGGAGAACAGGGAAAGGAAAAACATGCCTGGCTCCCATGAAATCTCCAGTCGTAGGTAACCTTGCAGTCAGACACAGAAAGAAGATTTCTGGTTAAAGCAACAAGTTAATTGGAGAAGAACCCACACAATCTAGAGCCCGCTTTGGCATTCTGTAATGATTTGGGGGTGGAAACCATCAAGCTTGGTAGGAATTAAGATCTAAAGTGCTGGGCATAACTACAGACTTTTAATTGTTGGGGATGGGGAAATTGCTTCTGCTAAAGAGAGCGTGGGGGAACATTACCTGGGTCAAATATGCCAAGCCCAACGTGGTATTTACACTCTTGCTGCTGCTGGAGAGTGAGAAGGTGCTCAGATCCACGGAGCCTGGGTGTACACTGCCACCACGTTTACAAATTCAAGTGCTCACAAACCACAAGTGTGTACTGTGCAGAGGGGAGGACTCTGAAATGGTAGCTTTCGGGGTAAGGGGAGGATTTGTTGTGTTGGCAGTCGAGGAACTGTTTCTTGGGCTTGCTAAGTTTGTTTTGAAATGTACTCTGGGTTTCCCCCCTAACCCAAGTCCTTTGTGTAGCTTTAATAACTAACTTATCTGATGTTCGAGAAAGAAAGGAGTAAGGATTTAGGGTTTTCTGAAAGATGGATTTGAAGGGGTAATTATAAATTCAAAGACACTATGATTCCTTACCCTGAAGCAAGATGCTTTCTTTGAGTTATTTATTAGGAGAGTTTTAAACAGGGCATTTCTGATTATGAAAAACAAAACAAAACAAAAAGCTAAGGAAGTGGAGAAAGTTGGTCACCAGTGCGTTGGAAAGAACTCCTCTCTACCAGCAAGCGCCCATGGCTGTGCACGCTGACAGGTTGCCAGCAGGCAGCTGCTCATCACCTGAGAAGCAGCAGCCCCCTCAGCCCTTTCCTGTACCCCAATATCCTGGTCTTCTAAAATGTAAACTCACAAAGCCAAGGAGAGTAGAGCCCATCTGATGGATCCCAGGGGCTGAGGAAGAGGATGATGCTGTTGATTCATTAACAGGCACATGTGGCTATGTCCTAGCAGGAAATACTCCAAGGTCACTTGGTGGCTCTATGTGTGTGTGTGTGTGTGTGTGTGTGTGTTACAAACCACACTCCAGAAATACTAACTCAGCTTTACCAGAGAAGTTATTGGAATTTTTGCGCTTGCGGTGGTCCGGCAGAACTGAGCTGGATTGCTCTCTCCCTTGGGGACACTAAAGAGTTCCCGCTGCACTTGGGAGCACCTCCTCCCTGGGTCGGAACCGTGGCACTGCCTGCTAGATGAAGGAGTCTTTGTGCCAAAGGGGAAAACAATGCTTGCACGGTGTCGGTGCCTCCTTTTTTAAATAGATTTTTTGACATCTGAACCCTGCTATTGTCTGAGGAGCTGGGCGCAGCTCGCAGTGTGTCAGGGCCCAGGGCTGCTCTTTTGGGCATTTCTGCTAGACAGAGCTGCGCAGGCCTCCTTTCCCTGATGCTGCCGCTGCCACCCCCTGCTAGGCCGCCTCCGAGCCCTAACCCACTGAGAGTGCCGAGGGGCCTGCAGCCTCCGGGGTGTTTCCAGAAAACATTTATATTGTTTACTTTAAAAACAGTATTCTTTCATATCTGGTGCTTCACAAAAAGCTTGAGGTGCAGCAATACTACTTGAGCAAGTCCTCTGGCTTCTTACAGCTCCAGCAAGGCTACGTGGGTCTCACTAAAAAGTTCTGTGTGTGGTGCTGCTTTGAGCACTCTGCCTTCTCCCAAAATTTCTGTAGAGAGCTTGGTTAACACAAGCTGGAGAGAAGGAACTCCAGCCCACTGTGGAACTTGATAGAGGTTAATTCAGCAGCAGAGCAAGGTGCAAAAGCCCCAGAGGCAAAGCATATCTTGTAGGGCTTCAGTGGTGTGGGCAGCAGTCCCTTTAATTTTAATTCACATTACAAAGCCACCTAGTAAAACTTCACTTGGGAACACATGGCCCTGCAAGTCTCCTAAATTCTAAAATACTACAATTTTATTGGAGGGCTCCAGCCAGCAGTCCCACCAGGCTAGAAAGGAGCCCTAGAACTTTCCCTAGGGCTGGCTCTGGAAAGGCCACCCGTCCTTTCGCCCCCACACTCGCCAGTGCGTGATTTGTGGGCGCCACACGACCCCTCCCGAGTGGCTGTGGGCTGAGCTCGGCCTCTGAAGAGGTGCTTTCGCGGTAATATTTTACTTAGCTGCAGCTTGCACGGTGGAATTATAAGGACCACTCACTCCCCCTTTCTCCTGAGCACTGCCCAGGAAGGCCTTATAAAATGCTACTTGACTGAGGCTGCCGCAGAAGTGGAATTAGCATTGCTTTTCTGGGGCAAAGAAAAAGGGAAAGGTAAAAATAAGCAGAGTGAGAGAGAGGTAAGGGAAAAGGAGAGAGGAGGCGGAAAGCGCTGGGCGACAGGAGGAGGTTGGAGGCCAGGGGCAGAGATGGGGTGCGGGAAGGCGAGATAAATGCCAGGAACCCGGACAGGTCACCAGCACGCGGAGCTGTGGATTTAGCCCAGAAGCAGGCTGGTGCCATCTCGCGGGCCTCTTTCCCACCGGGCCGGAGGAGCACAGTCTAGGAGCTCGGCTCCCGCCCACCGCTCGCCTTTGTCGCTGGCTCGGTGCACGGCCGCGGGCTCCCGCGGCGGGCTTTGTTCCGGAGGAGTAGGCCAGGACCCCTCGCGCCGCTGCGTTCCCGCCCTCCCCGTGCCGAGGACCGTGGGGCTGGGGACTGCGCAACGACTCGCGGGACCCGAGGAGCGTCCGCGCGCGTCTCAGAGCCTGGAACTCGCATCTTCGCTCCTCTTGGTAATTGAGCTGTTGTCCCCTCGGAGAGGGGCCTGGGCTGAACAGGAGGCGGAGAGCGAGGGGCGCGCGCGTCCTCAGCCTGCAGCCCAGGCTCGGCGTGTCTCCCGGGGCGCTGTCCGTGGATTTGTGTTGTCGCATGCGCGCGTGCAGGCTGAGTGGACGCATGCACTTAGGGACGGAGCGAACCGCCGGATTGGGTCCCACATCCTAGGCTTCTTGGCCGAGGTTTTCGCAGCTGCAGGTCGGTGTGCTGCTTAACCCCCAAAGACCGGCTCTGGAGGTGCTTCGAGGCCGCGGGTGGGCGCTGTGGACACACCCTGGGGCAGAGCGTGGAGCTCTGCCGTGGAGGCCTGTGGCCAGGGACAAAGAGGCAGACACTCGAAGCCAGCCCAGGGCAGGCGCGCAAAAGCGCCCACGCGTGTCTCCAACCGCGGAGCCCCAGGCTTTGCGCCTTGAAAGTTAGCCCTGGACCCAGCCCTGCTCTCTCTTTGCGCCTGGCTAGTGGCGTGTGTGTGTCACCCTGTCCCCAGCCACCTCCAAAGGTGTGGGCAGATTGCAAGAGTTGCTGGTCTGTTATTGTTTGTCAAACAGGCCCTTTCTCTGGGGAGAAGGTCGGGGGGCATGTGGCGGATCCTGGGCCGGGATTACATTAATCAAAGCATTATTTCCCCAGAGAAACTGAGCACAAATGAGAGTAAATCCTAATAAAATTGGATCGTGAAGAAATGGAAGGCGTTAAGTAATCTGTGCTGCTCGATCAAAATCTCACGTTTGTAAGATGTGGGTTTTTAAAAATCTGCACACCCTCGCCATGGCTTGGCGGCTGGGTCCGGGTCAGGCCAGGCACCACTTGAAGCTCTGCTGAACTTACGCAGAGCGCAGAGGACGTGGCCACCCAGTGCTGCCGGTTCAGTCCTATCGCGTCTCTGCAGCGGGCGTGGGCCCTGTGGGACACTTAAGCTGCCCCAGGCGATAGGGACCCCACTGTTGTCCCTGAGGTCCTGAACTCTGCTCTGGGAAAGCTGCTGCAGTGTAGGCGATACCATCGGAGGGTGCACAAAGGCGGGCAGGGCCCACCCGGAAGCGGCGCGGGCAGAGGTTGCCTAGTCCTTGCTCGGGCCCAGTGCGTGTGCGGGTGTCCCTTAGGTGGAGAAGGAGTGTGCGCCCAGATGACCAGCGGCGGCGCCTAGAGCACAGCTCACCACCGGACTCCTGGTGCCTTCCTGGCCACGTTGGAAAGCGGGCGAGGAATTCCTCCTCTGTCCCCCAAGTGGCAGGAAACTTTCCGGCGCTTCTCGCGGCTCCGCGAGGAGACGAAAACGCCCCCACGCCCCCAGCGTGGACGGAGTCAAATCTCGCAGCTAGGAGGTGGTGGCCCTGTCACTCCAGAACTCCCGCGGCGCTGAGGTGGGGAGCAGACTGCGGCGCCACGCGGCCCCGCCGCAGTGACAAGTGGGACGGCACTGTCCGACCTTGTGGGAGGCGCGCGGAGGACTCGCGGGTCCGGTTCTCCGCGCCTCCTCCGGGCCGAACTCCCCACGGGCACGTGTGCTCCGTGCCGCTTCCCACGCAGGTTCCTGGAGGCGGGGGCCGGGCCCGGCCGGGCGGGAGGCGGCTTTTCCTGTCCCCAGCTCCGCGGCCCCAAATCGCGGGCTCCGCCATGGTGAGCGCGGGGCAGCCCCGCCAGTGTCTCCGGCCGCGCGCTTCAGAGCCCAGAGGCCGAGCTGTCACCCCGGGGACAGCTCCGGGAGGGGCTGGGCCCCTCGGGCGCGAGGGCCAAGCAAGGGCGGTTTCCTCCAGGTCCGGTGGGAGCAGCGGCTCGGAGCTGTGCGCGTGTGCGTACGCGAGGGCGTGTGCGCGTGCGCGTGAGCGCGGCGCGCAGGGCAGGGCAGGGCCGGAGGCGCTCGGGAGGCGGCGGCGAGAGCTTGTGGCTTTCAGCCCTGAGGTCCGAAGCTGCGGCTCCGGAGCTCATTATTTGTCCCCCTGAGGGCTCCGCCTGGGACGACTCCCTCTTTCTTGCCTAAGTCTCCCCACCTGATTCTCAAACATAGCCCCCAGGGGTCAGGGCAGTTCGTGGACGCCTGCCCCACGAGAGCCAGGGCGGCCTGCGTCTTCGTGGGACGCCAAGAAGCCAGTGGTGGCGACTCATGCCTCGGCCTTGGCCTTAGGACCTGCTCCCTGACCGGCTCTTTCTGGGGCGCAAGGAGGAGGCCTTTGACCAGCGGGGTCCTGCTGTGCTCCCTTCCAGCTCGCTGGCTCCTTTGCAGTGAAGGGAATGGGGCGGCAGGGTGGGGCACCCACACCCTTTTAGGTCTGAAGTGATGACCCCCTTCCTTAGGCCTGCGATCCTCCGAATGTTCGTACAGCACAGGGGCTCTCAGCCGCCTCTCCAGAGGAAAGAGAAAAGCAGAGTAGTAGAAGGAAACTCGGGCAGCAGAAACGCATTCCTCCCCTTGGAAACATTAACCAGGGACTCCCCCTCTGGGTGCTACCAGCGCCCGCTCTCAAGGGGAAACAGGACAGAGAAATCCAAAGAAAGGTGAAATGTCTGTCTTCTTCATCGAGGCTGCTAACCAGATCGTCAGGGTCTTTTGTGAGCCTGAGATTCAGAAGCTTCTTAAAGGCACCTCCTAGTTGTTGGGGTGGCCCTGCGTGCAGCAGGCTGGCGCCTGAGGGTGTCCCAGTAATTCGTCTCTTCATTCATTAATGCTAGGTGCTCTGACTGCCAGCCCTGAGTCTTCCTCAGTCCTCCTGTCCCACACGGGCTGGCAGCATAGACTCACTGCACCCCCCCCCCCCCCCGCCAGGTCCCTGGTACGCTTTCAGAGGATAATTTAGAACAGCTAAATTTTAACAAGATGTGTTAATGGTAAAATGTTAGTGTTTCAGTAGATGAATCTTTGTTTTCAGAACCAAAGTTTGGCTTTTCTTTGAATTATTTATCAGGCCCAGTGCTGAAGGCCTTCCAAAGAGGAGGTGAAGGCTTTATCTGCGTTTATTTAAAGCATATGTTAAAGAAATAGCTCAAAACCCGCCTTTTGGGAAACAACAGATAATTGTGTCTGTCACCACACACCTTTTTGCCTGCAAAGCCGATAAACCAAGTAAGAACTAATTACTTCCTTAGAAAACTGTACCCAGTGAACAGTTTACTACAATATTGCTTGCATTACTACTAAGCTCCTCCTCCTCCTCCTCGAGTATAGTACAGTTTGGTAATATACTGCACATATTTACACACGATGTAAATATACATATGCACAAGGGTGCATGTTTACGTACATAACGTAACAAAACATATACATACCCCCACCGAATACATTTGCAGGGAACATGCCCATGTGGAAGGCTCCGAACTTTGGCGATTAACAATACATTTTTATAACAGAGAGTCTGAGAGTAAGAGGAAACCAATCAGTCTTCTTCACGCTGGGGAAAATTTTGAAATTTCTTTCGAAATGTGAACTGTGCTTCTTGTAGGTGGTGCCATGGAAGTAAAGGCAGTGCCGTGTTCCTGTTTGAGACGCACGGCATTGGAAAAGGCTGCGAATTTAAATAATGTGCCTTATGTAAAAAGAAAAAGTGTGCTTTAAAATACACTTTTAAAATGTAAACATTCAACCTAAAGTCAGGTAGATTTTTTTTTTTTTTTACTTTTTCATATACTAAATACCGTTGTCCCAGAAAATTCTGGATATATGGAAGGAAAGTAGCTTTATTTGCCGCTCTACTGTAAAGAACATGTTTGCCGCTACTTTCATGGGCCTGTGTACACACTGAAAGATATTCAGTAGTCTAGTGATAATTCAAAACATACAAGCCAATCTGAAGCACATATTTACCCTGGAGATGACTTGCATGAATGTGGGATGGCATATTACGCACTTGCTGCTTTCATACAGTATTTTGCATCTATAAATTTTCAGAAGATTTTTTGGTTAAAATAAAGATCATCATTAAAACGAACATATTGGCATGTGTTGGCGATAGTCCAGGGCTCACGTGCTGATGTAAATGGAAAGAACGCTATTCTTGAATTGTACCTTTGAGAAACTAGCTGGTACCCAAAGCGACATGACAGTTCTGAGGCTTTCTTAAAATGGTGGTAAAGGAAACTCTCTTACGTAAGGACTCATTTCTCCAGACGCTGTCAAATCATGCTTCATTTGTCTCACGTTTTTATACAAGTCTATTTCTTTGCTGCAAAATAGGCCTGATGTTCCTGATGATGTTTGTTGTCCTGTGGAAGTTATTGTTATTTAATTTCAGAGGAGAGAATTCTAGAGACCGAGGGTTCTCTGGTGTTTCTAAATACTTATAAGGAGCTGGTGAAAGCAAAAATCAGGTTAGCCCAAGTATTTTTTGAGGTTTATTACTTAAGGACCTAAAAGATTTGAAGTTAAAATGATGGAAGGGCCACAAGTGAAAGTTTAAAAAAGAAAAAAAGAGACAGAAAACTATTATTTGGAGAGCAGTAGCATTAGTTTTCTCTAGTTGAGGGTTTGAGATCAACTGCAGAAATGTCAGTCTTTTATTTCAGAAAGTTTCCTGTCTGACGATGTGTTGTGATATAAGGAGACATGGGCTATGCAGTGACTAGAAATTGCTCAATGTTCATTCAGAAATTTGATTGAAATCATTCACTATTGAATTATAAAATAATCTTTTCTGTCAATTTAATTAATGAAAGGGGTAAAGGACTATTTTAGCTGGCTCAAATTACATATGCACAAAGATTTGTAAGAATAAATACTTTGGCATTCTGTGGCCTAAAAAGCAGACACAGCTATAATATAGCAAATAAACCTCCCCAGAACGTAGGCATCCAAGATTCAATTTCATTAAAAAATTTGGCAGTTGAAGAAAAGAAGGAAAAATGCTTATTAAATCCGAGTAACTATAAAATGTTGACAGATCTCACGTTTCACATCCAATTGGGCCCTCACAAGGCTGCTTGGGTGTCGGTGGGGTACAAGTTACGGTGTTAGTTTTTTATAGTGAGTTATCTTTTCAGTACCTTCAGACTTAAACCACAGCTCCAAAGCTGATGCTTCTCCCCCACTCTCTCTATCTTCCTTCCTTCCTTCTTTCTTTTTGCTTGCTTTTCTTTCTTTCCTCACCCCATTGTGCCCCAAGTCTGTACTGGATGGGACACAACCCAGAAAGCTCCCGGAGACCTCAGGGAACCTGAGACTTTGCCCAGGCCCCTATCTATCAGGGACACACACTCAGTATCCTGAGATCTCTTATATTTGTTTTCTTTCCTTTTCTAAGTACCAGCATCTTTTAAAGAGAAAACCAGGCAATGCCTAATGAAAGCAAAATAAATTGGAGAATTATTTGTATAATTCAGAGTACTTCTTTCTAGCTGGGAAGAAAAAACAATGATGAAATCTGAGCAATTTTGATTGACTATTGTGGTTACATTTACGAGGCCTGATGGCTCCTCTAGGGCCCTGCTGGGTCTCTCTCCCATCAGGGCTAACTGGTATAGATGCACACTTGTGGGTCGGCCTCCAGGGGGGTCCTGACCTGGGCCAGGATGTCTCCCCCAGATTCAAGTCAAGGCACTTGGGGGCCAAACCTGCCAGGGTGGGCTAAGCACAGTGATGGAACTTATTAGAAAGTTGTTCCCTTTTCTGCATTGTCCCGTGAGGGGAGGCCCATGCACATTGTATAATATCCTTCAAATTAATATTAAACAGTCCAACTGGGATCACTAAAGTTATTTGCATTTTGCAATGAATAAAAATGTAGGCATTTTATGTTTAGTGAATTAGGGCTTTAGTCTCATATGATCCAATTTGGAAACATGTGCTCAAGCACAGTTGCAGGATTTTAGGGAGGACAGTTTCCTTTGTGTCATCAGGTGCTGGGACGGTGCGGTCAGCTTTGCACAGGGCCATCGTGACAGCACACGGGCAGTGCCTAAGTGCAGGTGGCCCACGGACTGGTGGGAAGTAGGCTTTGGTAGAGGAGGGTGAGATGGAAAGGGGTTTGAGTTTAGTTTGCAGAATATCAGTAAACATTAATTACAGGTTTTTTTAAAAGCTACCTAGTTGCAAATATTATTTTTTAAAAAGCACCTAGACTTTGTATTAATAAACTTTGCTTTCTTTCTCAAAGATTTCTGGCCATCTAAGTAAATAAGCTGAATACTTTTCACTAACACATACAGCCTGAATCTCCAAGAATCAACAAAACTGTGCTAGAGAAGAAGGGAATAGCGCTCATTTCATTTGATTTCAGGAGGAAGTGGCTAAGCAAAAGTATGGACCAGACATGCTTTATATTTATTCATAAAGTTGTTTTATGACACTAACAGAATGATTTTAACCTTGAAAATGTCTGATCATTTTCTAAAATTTGCAATGATTCTTATTTTTAGATACATGTGAGACTGGAGAAATCCCTTTGTAACGTTTGCGTAGATGTTTGTTTGCGTGGAACTGAAGCACACGGAAAGAGAGGGAATGGAGGCGGAAGGGCTGAGCCAGCCGGGCGTTGGGACCCGGCCCGCGCTCTGGGTGCGCTTCGACAGCCTGCGCTATTTCTCTTTGAAACTTCCAAAACTTACCGGGTGTGAGGCTGTTAGAGAATCGCTAATTGTACCTGGCTGCAGAACCTTTGCGCCAAAGTGGTGCCTTCCGCGGGCGATTTAAGGCAAAACAAAAATAATAGACTCATTCTCAGGAATTTCTCTTGGACTATTTATGGGATTTTCTTTTTTGAAAAACCCTACCTATTGGTCTATTTATTTTGCTGTCTTTCTGCACTCATTTTGGAGGTAGGACCTGCTTCTCCGCAGTGGTGTGGAGCTCAGTGGGGACTGCGGTGAGGTAGCTGTGTAATTTCTTTATCTTTCACCTGCAAATTACACACATTATTTTGCAGCTCAAAATAAGCATTCCCAACGAGTTGCATTCAGTAAATGTCTTTCACAGCATTAGTACAGAGCTGAGGTACAAAAGAATATTAATCTAATACATTCCAAAATTCAAATACTTGTGATTAATAAGCATTATTATCTATAAATAAGGCCCTAATGATACTTTGGCAGTGTTGTAAACACAAGAATCAGAGGCAATTATTGTCATTATTGTTCGGCGAGTACTTCCCATGAATACCAAATGGGGGTTGCTGTCCAGCTCCTTGGCAAGAGGGCTCCTATAAAGAAACAGATGTTGACCAATCAGGACCGGCTACTATTAGCTGCCCAAGACTCAGGGTCCTTAAAGAAAGGGCTGGGGGGGGTGCAGACATTAAAACTGCTGTGCTGTGATTTTGTTTTAAAAATGCCCTTTATTAGAAGCATAAAATTGTCTTGAAAATAATTCTCCTTTCCAGCCCTGACTTGTGTGAACTGAAGGCGCCAGTGACCATTGTGTGATGGGGACACAGGGGTCTCTCTGAGGAGGCTCTGGCCCACTGCGAGGAGCTAGTATGAAACCAGTGCAGGAGAAATAAGGGGCTGCAGCCGGGAACCCCTCCAGAGCGGGCCTGGGAGCAGGCGCTTTGCTGTGCCTTCCAGGCTATGCGGAGCCGTGCTGGCTGTGGCCCGCCCATGGCCGCCCTCACCTTGGGGCCCGAGGGGCAGCACTGGCCAGTGCCCCCACAGCCTGTAGCACTCAAGTCTGGGCACCCTGGGTCTGTGAAGCCCTGGCCTTACCCACTCCTGCATGGCCGCACTGGCTTTTTGTGCAAAGGGGCAAAGCGTATTGTATGCATTTTCCCTAAGGGGTAGGTAGGTATGCTTAGTGCTCCACATAGATTTGGTCTTACTTTACAGTGCCCTGCATCAGGCCTTATGCCTTAAAGCTCTTCTGATTCATATAGCAGAGGCTGAGAGCATGGTGGGGGGTTCTGAGCACTGATGACCCCAAAGAAATGAGGCCGGGTGAGCTGGGGTTGGTGACTGTGCCCTTCGCTGTCCACCCTTGCTGTGTTATGGAAGGACTCAGGGGAAGTGGACCTCTGTGGTGAGTGATGGGGTCCCCCATACCTGCCGCACCCCACAGGAGCCCCTCCCCCTGATGGGGCAGCTCCTCTTGGCCCCAGAGAATAAGCACCCTTATGCCCATCCTCAGTGGAACAGGCTGGCCCAGAGCAGGAATCAACCTATAAGATCGTCATCCAGCTCCTCCATTTGAAAATTTAAATTTGGTTTGGTTTCTTTTGAGACAGAGCTCACTGTGTAGTTTAGGCTAGTCTTGAACTCATGGCTGATTTTTCTGCCTCAGCCTCCCAGTGATTATGACAGAGTTGCTGCTGCTTTATGGCCTGGGCCTGGTCGTTCTCCTCTCCCCTCTCCTCCGGTCTCTGTGCTTGTAATGGAGGGAGGTCACTCGGAAACATTCAGGAGCTTCTCAGGCTGAGTTTGGGGAAAAGCAAGCTCTTCCAAGCGCATCTTCCTCTGTCCAAGCAGAGTGACTAGTAGGAATTTCAAGAAGGGTGAGCACAGCAGCCCTTGCTCAGGACCCCCTCCGTGTGCGCAGCGGGGCTGCCGTCCTGCGTGGCCTCTCAGGCCGCCCAAGTGCAGTCTGCACCCATGCCTGCCCTCTGAGATGTAGATGTGAGGCTCTATTTCCAGGCACGTGACCGTGACACTGGTTTGTGAACTTTGCTCTCGTCTTTTAAAGACCCCCCCACCACCAAGTACTGGAGATTGAATCTAGGCCTTTGCACTAAGCTACATTTAAGCCTTTTAATTTTTTTTTCTTAGATTTTGAGACAAGGTGTTGGTAAGTTATCCAAACTGGGCTCTGACTTGGCCCTGACCTGCCTCAGCCTCCCGAGGGGGGCTGACTGGCGTGCACCACCGTGCCTGCTCAAGACACCCCTTTGTTGGCAGTGCTTCCCTGCTCTCTCCTTTCTGGGGCCGTTGCCACTTTCTGCCCTTCTCTGATGTTCCCAGCCTCTGGCCAAGCTGGCAAGGTGGCCCCGTGATGTTGTGTGAGTGCAGACCCCGCTTTTCTTCTACAAAGCAGGGTGCCAGAGGCTCCATGGCCTCTCTGCCATTGTCACCATGTTTGGGGCTCTGGTGTCACCCCTCTTATTTCCTGATGTGTGCAGACATGGCTGGGGACCACTCATGGAGAGCTTTGTGTGTCCTTGTCACCTCCCCTGTACCTGGAGCCCATGTAGGAGCGCAGCAACTGGTACATAAACACCCCAGAAATAAAATGAACCAGTGAAGGGAAGCAGTGTCCCCCACAGGGCAGTGGGGCTCAGGGATGCAGGGCCCCTCTGGCCCTGAGCTGGCAGCAGGCACACACGGATGCTGGCCTGTGGCTCTATTTCGGGCCGAGAGTGGTTCTGGGCCAAGCAGGCAGCCACCAGCAGCAGCAGGGACGTGAAGTTTGAAAACTTCAGTAAGGATTTCATTTTCCGTGAAATCTTCATTTCTGCAGCCGGCCCCCAGAGGGCAAAATGTTATTTATAAAGGTCAAAGTGAAAAGGTTACTTGGCTTTTGGAAAATGACTCTTTCACTTAATTAATTCAATAATTAATATTCTGCCTCATACTGAGAAAGAATTTGAGGCAGTTAATAAAAATACATGGTAGAAAGAAACAAAAATGACAAAAATGAATGTGGTTAAAGTTACATGCACGAATACATGTATTAGTAAGATCTATAGTCTGAGGGAGTTAGCAAGTTAGCATGCTATGTAAAAAGGAAAAGAAAAGGAAGACAGAAAGAAAGAAAGGAAAAAGAAGGGAAAAAGAAAGAAAGTTTTATAATAAGCTATCAATCCTGTTAACAGTTATTTTTTATTTTATTTTATTTTATTTGTTGGGGGAACAAGGGATTGAACTCAGGCCCTTGTGCTTACCAGGGAAGCACTTATTCCACTAAGTCATCTCCCCGGCCCCCAACAGTTATTTAAAAGAGAGAAAAAAAAGACAATATTCAAGGTGAGCTGTTCAGTCCAGGTGACTTGAAAATATTTCCTGAACATCGCTGGTACCCTCAACCTCAAAGAAAAGTGTTCAGAGGAGAATTTACTAGAACATCTTTTATATTCACAACAAAAAAGCTAATCTTGTGTATATGACAATTTTATATTGGAGAAAGGACATTATGCTATTCTCTGACAATCTTTAATACTAGCAATTGCCATTTTCCTTCTTACACTTACTTCCCATAAGATAATTTGACAGTTTCCGAATATAGATCAAATTCGCTTCTTCCTAGCAAATCCCAGGAAATCAATAAATGATCCATGCTTTATGTCTGCGTCTAGTTTTTGTTTAGGTAGCCAAGAGACGAATACTATAAAGGGCTCAGGAAAGTTCCCTCACTTAGGGGCCTATAAATTCATGCACCCTCTACCACAGCCAAGCTCTGTGACTTGCTGGCCTCGGGCGACCTTTTTGGTTTCAGTTTTCGCATCTGTTAAATTGTGGTGTGGGATTTGGCTGATCTTTGAGTTTTCTTCTACCCATAAAATTCTATGTTTTGAATTTTCTGTCATGTGGAGAATCCATTAATGTGAGCATGATTTTTTATATCTAGTTATATTCAATTGATAGAGAACTTGACTATAAAAAGGATACAGCTTGTTCTGTTATGCAGTGTAAATCAATAAAATGGAAATGCACCCATTGACAGCATTTCCATTTCCACCTATTACAGGCTGTGCCCTCTCTTTGAATACAATACACTTTTATGCCCCATTAAAGCATGCTTGACATAGCTTTCAACTACTTGCAAATGCTGAGAAGTTGAAAAACACAACATTTACAAAAGATACATCTGGTGCATATTTATATGACTTGGAATAAGGAATCATTTAAATACTGCTGAGCCATCTCCATATTAGGAGAAAAGATATTCCATGTCCATATGTGAAATCGGTAGTAAAATACATGTAGGTTTAAATTTCTCTTGCACATTTTCTTCTCTTTTGACATGTGTTAAAAATATGGAAATATTGATTAGAGATTAAATCATCCCTTTGACTTGTTAGAATGGCCTCTTATCACAATTTTATAGATGACATCGTTAGAGCTGGTACGTATTCTGGAGGTGAGAAGTTTTGGAAGAGACTAAAAGTGGCACTTTGTGCACACAAAACCTGCTTATTCAGGCACAGAACTTCTTCGTCCCGGGTTGCACCAGATGAAGCGCAGGCCTGGGCAGCACCAGAGAGAGGACTGGGAGCCCTGAGCACCCCCGAGTTTATGTGCAGACGGAGGTGTGCATGTGTGCCTGAGCCCTTCTGTTCTGCAGAGGGCCTGGCTCGTGTCTCTGAGGGCTGTGTCTGTTCCATAAGCTTGCTGTGCCCCCTTCTTGGTCGCTACCAAAGAGATGGGGCTGGAGAAGGGGCAAGGTTCTGTTGAACCACGTGGGACCTGGCTAGCGCACTCCTTGGGGCAGTGCCGCTCTTGTACAGGGCCAGGTGGCGCTGTGTAGGAAGGGGGATGTCTCCCCTCCAGCTCACACACCTTAATTAATGTTGTGGGCTGTGCTTTGAATGGAGAGAGGCAAGAAAATCAAGGTTAAGGACACTCTGCTCTCAACTATGGAGAGGAAAAAAGAGACAGCTATGCAAATTAAGGATTTCGTTCCTCCTTGTCAATTTCTTATCTGTTGTCAGTTTTAATGATTTCTAAATAGGAAGAATGCTGAAGATCTGTTTTCCCATCAGTTCTGAGCCTGAGGAATTCGGAGCTGGGCTTCTGAGCCAGGAATCCATCCTGCTTGGAATGCAGGGGCTCTGCCGCTTAGCACAGATGCCAGGGTTCTGATAAATTCCAAAAGGTTTGGCTTGGAGTTGCATCCCCAGAGGTTGAGAAAGCTTCTTCAGAAGGGGCATGCGAAGAGGGAGAAGTGGCCAAGGGTCTGCAGCTGTCCCACCAAGAGCCGCTGCTTTGGCAATGTGGTCATCTGGGGGACCCCTGGAGGAACCCTGCCTGGGTCAAGCACACCCGTGCTGCGGCGGCCCTGCTGACCTCAGGCTGGGAGGTGGGCACGGCCTGGCGCCAGAGTCTGGAGGGCTTTCGAAGCCTCTCAGCTTCTAGTTGGTTGCCCAGGTGTTGCCTACACTGATAACTGACTACAAACACTGTCGAGAGGCCATGTTTTGAGGGATCCTCCAGGATGATGCAGAGTTGCTAGCTGGGGCCTGGCACTGAGTGAGAGCAGGTGCGGCCAGACTCCAGGCTCAGACTGCGCACACCCCAGAGCTCTGAAAGGCAGCACAGGAGCAGTGCGAGGGAGGGATGGTAACTTCTGTCTACTCTTCAGGGAGGATGCTTTGAAAGGATCTTACAGAGCCCACACGTCTGCAGTTACAAGCTCCATGTGAAATCGGACTCTAGTCCCACAGTTCTAAGTCCTGAGGGCCCTCAGGGATCCGAGCGCCCTGGCACTGATTTATTGCCAGTTCCTGTTTCTCATGTTCAGTGGGACTTTTCAGAACCAATTGAAATACCTAAGGGGAGAGAGAGAGAGAGAGAGAGAGAGAGAGAGAGAGAGAGAGAGAGAGAGAGAGAGAGAGAGGACAGCTGAGGGCTGGATAGAGTGCTTGGCGAGTAGATTTGATTCCTGGTACTCTTTCCCCCAGAAAACCACAGAACACATTTAACAAGAACATAGAATAAAGAGTTGATTTGTAATCTGCCAAAGGACCATAGTTCCCATGCTCCGGAGCAGTGATGGCAGACCTTTTAGCGCTTTCATTGTGAACAAACAGCTGGCTGGGGCACAAGTTCCGTAAGCTGGCACCACTGCTCTACAGCATTGTCACCCACTGGCAGAGTTCTGTGATGCCCTCTCAGCTGAGGGTGCTAGGTCTGTTCCTCTTTGCTCCTCCTGAGACCACCGCAAGGAACTTCCTCCCTCCTGAGTAGACCGGACAGCCCACCCATGGCCTGGTGACCACAGCTCTCCCTGTAGTTGACTTCCATGGGATCTCTGGGGCCCGGTCACCGGTAGAGCAAACACCCCGGGGTGGGAAGCAGAAAGAGGCCCAGGCTTGGCGTGAGCCCCTGCAGCCAGCAGAGGACCGTGCGGGCCCTTCGTAGCATGAGGGCTCCGTGTTCCAGGGCTGGGGGAAGAAGAGCAGTGAGGTGCGCAAGAGCTTCTCGGAGAAATCTGCCCCCGAGGCCCGTTGCGCTATTACTTTTCTGGGGCCTCAGGGCTGGCTTGCTGTGGGGGATCCTGGCACCCCAGAAAGGGTCCTTGCAGAGCCAGGGCCAGATCTCGGGCACATTTGAGCCACGCGCTTTACCCTGGCTTCTCGAGCCCGTCTCTGGTGTTCTCTGTTGCTTATGCGGGCTATTTCAAGTTGGAAATGCCATTTGTTTGCCTACAGTGTGATTTCTGGGTTGGATATCATGACTGCGTTCAAGAGCAGGCACTGGAACCCAGCTCAGGGTGGTCGTTCACGTGCAGAGCGGAGAACTGAGATCCTCTGCTTGGATTCCAACTCTGGGCTCTGCCCAGAGAATATTTTATGTCTCATGAACTTTTATGAGTATTTCATTAATTATTTATGTGAATTCCAGAGCTAAGTTTTGCTAAGAAAATATGAAACAGCTCGTCTACAAAAAAAAAAAACACCCACGAATTCTGTACCACCTTGCCCCTCTCCTGCCCCTCTCCTGTGAAAGCCCCAAGATAGAACTGTGTATTCTTTTCTGGCTGATTTTTAGAAAATAGGAACCTGGCATAGTAAGAATGGCAACAATGACCCAGGAAAGTTTCAGCACTTTCATATTTGAAGGTAGGAAATGCTGCCATTTTTAATGCAAGAAACTTTCTTTTTTTACTAGTTGTTATGAGAATGCTACATGAAGTCCTAAATTTCTCTTTTCATCATATTATTAACCAGCAAGAGTTTGCTGATGGAAGGGGTCATTAAAGGAGGTCAGGAAATGTTCTTTTTAAAGGCATACATCTCCATAAGCAAAGGCGTGGGCTGCTATGCCCCAACTTTGGGGGTCTATGGATTGGTGAGTGCAGTAGTGAATGTTTGTGTTGGACACCCGGATCTGAAGAGAGGCCGTTCTTCTGATACTCAGCTGTGAGGAGGCAGCGCATGTTAATTAATATCGAGGAAAGCCCATCACGTGTCTATAAGCTTATGTGGCTGGAGCACTCGGACTGCAGCGAGAGATACATTCAGCTATAAATTCCAGTTAAGCTGGTGAACCAGTTAACTCCATCCAGTTCAGTAGAGCTAAATTTTAAAAAATGAATTGGATGGTTCAAGTAGGTAAATCAAAATCAAAAGATGCTATAAAAATATAGACAGAGCCCCTGATGCCATTTCAGAGCCATGAAATGGACTGAAAACATCTTTTGTAATGATTTGGGAGACTGTGTAACTTTTGGGATACATAAAATAGAAAAGTAAATGGAGAGGCAGACTTCAGTAAGAACTTAGGGGTTTACAACAAAAATGTTTTTAGAAATCTCTCTGTGTTGTGGATAATAAAAGCTTTCCTTTCTCCCCTTTTGGTTTTTCTTTTCTAAATAGCTCATGTATTTGTCAGCATCCTTGACTTGTGTCAGGTGACTTGGAAACTGGTAATGTGCCAGCCATCGGGGACACTATTCCAAGGTGTTTTCTGAGAAGTCAGTGCTTACTTTGTGCAGAAATAATTCTTATTATTTTATGTTTCTCAGCTTAATTTCTTTCCTTTTTCTTCTAGGAGTTCTTTTTTGCCCATTTTTTTTTTCTTTTTCTTTTGCATGCTTATAAAATCAATCTCCTACTCCTCCATTTCTTCTATGGTTCCCTTCTTAATAGGGGTCTTGCTGAGTGCTTAGCCCCACTCTCCAGCTTCCTCGGTAAACATCTGTAGGTCACCCCTGCTGGGCACCCTTGCCTCCTTGCCCTCTCTGGATGGGCACAGTGTATTCTGTTCTTCCACAGTAGTTTCTTCCCAGAAGTGCAAGCCATTGGAAATTACAAAG
This sequence comes from Ctenomys sociabilis, assembly GCA_004027165.1. Classification (NCBI taxonomy): domain Eukaryota; kingdom Metazoa; phylum Chordata; class Mammalia; order Rodentia; family Ctenomyidae; genus Ctenomys; species Ctenomys sociabilis. The sequence goes on from PVKA01009855.1 coordinate 64,331, forward strand.
GAATATATTTTGATGGCTAAGTAATTTTTCATTCACTCCCTGGTTGGATTTGCTCCTAGATTTCTTTTCTATAGTTTCTTAGTCTTACTCTCTTTTCTAGCAAGAAGAAGTTGTCATTTCTGTCTCACTTCCTTCTTTCTAAGATGGGCTTTGGTCACAGGGCAAAACTCTGTGTTGAGATTTCACTCTAGCTGACTAAACTCGGGCACTTTGGTCCTCCGTTGGTAGCTCGGGGCCTCTTTCCTGGGGAAGACTGCAGATAGCAGGACAGTGCAGGCTGTGGCTGAGGACAGACAGATGGGGGCAGCAGTTGGCACTGTCTCCTGACCCCCTCTGTGGTCACTTGGGGACAACCAGTAAGTTCTCAGCATCCCTGGGTGACAACAGCCACTCACACGGTCTTGTGGGATTTTGTGCTGGGAGCGTCTGCGGTTCAATGTGAGTTCTTGCTCTTGTTATCTGGGTAGCGACTTTGGGAAACACAAAGCTGTGCTAGCCACACTTGGTAGATGTGGCTGATGCAGTGGGAGCCCATGAGTGACAGAAATAATGTCACTCACAGAGTTTCAAAGTACCCTCCCATTGCTCACTTCATTTGCTTTGACAGGACCGCTGAGGCCTCCAGGAGGACCTGGTGAGTCGCTATGAGGAACGGGGACATGATTTTGGCCACTGCTGCCCTGGGATTCCTTGGGGAGGCAAGTGATGCCAGTAAGAAGCCACTCAGATATGTGAAGGCCAGGCCAGTGTGAGACCATCCTGGGGTGGAGAACTGGAGCCATTCAGCCCTGTGGAAGAGAGGAGTTTTATGTTTCATCCCCAAGTTCAGAGAAAAGAAAACCTTGCCTTTTCTTCCCTCTGTGTTGTTTTTGGCAAGGTTCTGTAAGACTGCAGCTCACACGCACAGCACACTAGGCCAGGCTTTCAAAGGGCTTCTGTGCGGCCCATGTGTTGGGTTTTTCAAGTCCGGCTACAGCTCTGGGAGGTGGTGGGGCTTGGGTGCCGGGCGGGGTGGCACAGATGGACCTGCACATGTGCAGCCCTGCTTCACATGTGGAACTGTGCTAGCTGCTATGCGATTTGGTTTTTGTAAAGGCAATCCCCCAAGGAGCTTTCCACCTTGTGGGCCTCTGCACCTGGCTGTTCTGAACTTCCCGGATGGGGCAACCCATGCCCGTCTTCTTGTGGAGGTGGGGAAGGGTGTTTATTGTTGGAAATAGAACTCAACTGGAAGAGATCTGGCAATGACCATGGGGCGAGCGTAGATGGAAGTGGCTTTCAGCTGCTTGCAGGCTGTCATGTTCTTTCTGGCTGGAGAAAAGTTAGGCCCCTCAGAACTGGCAATTTGATAATAGAAAGTTCTGAGGATTTGATTTATTCTGGGAGAGATATGGTTTCCTTCTCCGTACTGTGAGCATTGTGTCTGTTCTCCTGATCCTGGTAGAAGAGAGTGGGTAGTGCTGTGGGGCAGACAAGCCCCAGACCCAGGGCTTCAGATGGACTGTGTGTCCCTGTTCCTGCGTGCCCTTGTGGATCAGAAACGAGGTGCCTGTGCTGGACATTTGGGGTTCCTTGTGCACTAGCCTGCACTTCAACCATAGCAGGGTGATGGGCACAGGATAGTCTGGCCCACAGGACCACTCAGCAGCGGAGGACACTCAGTCTTGCCCTGAGCTTAGCGGAAGGAGGAGAGAAGCATTCTCAGCTGCAGTGTACCTGCCCCACTGTCTCCTAAGCATCAGCACCTGGAAGAGAGTGCTCTTTGCCCAGGTGGTTGGCGGTGCCAGCATGGTTTCTGTGCCCAGCTCAGTGCCCTCCCTGTGAGCTAGATCTTCTCTGTTGCCCTTGGAATTCTCCGATACAGCAACTTCAAGGACTATTGATTCTTTGAAATGCTTCTCATGACAGTGACTCTGATGAAAATGAAGGTGAAAAATAAAAAGTCACTTGAGCTTGGTTTAATTTTACCTTCTCTTCTGATTTTTTTTAAAAGTGTCTTTCAAAATCTTAATCAAAGAACATCATTGTGATCATATTATTCAGCATTTGATGGATAAAGATGAGGACTCAGAGAAGGTAAGTATAGTAGATGCCTCAAATTTTTAATGTAATTTATAGCATTCAACTCAGCTTCTGGGATTTGAACATAATCACTATACCAACACCCTGTACCTCCACTGCCACCGCCACCACTGCTACATTGCCACCCCGGCCCCTCTATATCCATTCCCCTCACTATCAAGACCAGCTTCTCCATCCTCTGCACCATCCCCATCACATCCACCTTCTCCATCTTATCCACCTCCTCCATCATCTCCACCATCCCCATCAC
>PVKA01009856.1:0-39174 GCA_004027165.1 Ctenomys sociabilis
GTACTCCAGCTGTAGTGAATTGGGGGAGCTGGAAAAGGGCTAAATACTGAACATTAAAATTTGGTGTTAAAGTTTTGAGTTTCTTAGTTTGCTTCAATACTAAAAACTTCACTAATGTTGATACTATCCTTTACAAGACATTTTAATTCTATGTCTAAGTGTATTTTGTGTTTGTATTATTATTTATTGGTATGTGTTCTGCCAGAAGTATCAATGTTATCAAATAAATAAAGTTTACTTTATGGAACAATTATAGAAATTGGGCACAATTTTCAACCTCATCTGTGCTATCTATACCACTTTTAATATTCTGTCTTTTACTAACTCATTGTTGGCTAGATTATACATCAGTTTTTTTTTGTATTCACTTTATTGGGGGTCAAAATGTTCACATGCTTTGATTTTTTACAAATATAAAATTACAAGTTACTGTCAGTTTCTATGAACAAGAGTAGTGATCATTATGTGAATATCTTACTGTTGATAATTATTTTATAGTAAGTGAAATCTGTTCAGACAACCTCAGAACATCACATAACCTCTATGAAAAAGTATTTTTTTTCACAAATGTTTTACTTTTTTGCCTTTTTTAGTATATTCTGCCTGAATATATGAAGTATTTCGGGCTTTTTTTTTAAAGTACAGGGTATACAGGGTCTCACTGCAGATTGGACTTCTAGTCTCTCAAATGCTGGGATTACAGGCGTGCACCTCCATGCCCAGCCTCTATCACCATCTCAGCGTGCCCTGGGGTTGGGCTTGCATGGCATGTGGGGCCAGGTATCGAGCCCTTGGTCCCTGCATGTGCCCAAGCAGGCACTTTCATCCACTGAGCTATTAGGCCAACCCTCAAAATATTTCAGTATTTTTCCAATAAAAATAAAAATAGCTCCATATTTTTGACCCTTTTACTTTAATTAGAATAGCTAGCTGGAAAGAAGAGAAAATTATGAATCTAAGGTATGTGAACCACACTTCTTAAATTTAACAATGTTTCAAGTTAAAAATTCTATGCATTTTAATTTCCTTTACTCTTGTGCAAATAAATAGCCGCTTTAGAACATGCAGAAAGTGGTCATGCACACACCACACAGACACACATACACACACACACACTTTTTTACGTATTTAGTACAGGGTATACAAGTCTCACTACACAGATCAAACTCATAGTGATCCTCCTGTTTTCAGTCTCCCAACCAGTGGGATTACAAGCACACACCACCATGCCCAGTCTCAATGGCCTTCTTAGGGAGCTCCAGGGTCAGGGCCAGCATAACTTTCCAGGGATCAAATTCCTGACCCTCTGCCTCCTAAGCAGGGCCTTTAATTTACTGAGTTATCTGGTTGGCCCACACACACTATTTAATACCCACAATTCTTTGGCCCACACACATATTTAATACGCACAAGATCATTACAAGTCTAAACTGCACAGAAAGACCCTGTATCAATGTAAAGAAATAAAAATTTAAAATATATTAGAATCATAATATGTTTATACCACTGTACTTTATGTTATTTTATACTAAGCAAATAAATGTGATAACTGGACTTAATTTAATGAGGCAATGAGTCTTCTGTTTTCTGTATTTTTTAGGGAAGTGTATACCATAGGGTGTTCAAGGTCACCTGTTTACAGCCTCCCAAGAGCTGAGATTACAGGCATGGGCCACCACACCCAGTCTGTCTTGGGGGTTTCCGAAGGGTTGGGCCAGCATCACAGGCCCCAAAATCAAACCCCAGGCCCCTGTACCTGATTGCATGCACTTTAATCCGCTGAACTGTTTGGCCAGCCCTGAGGCAGTGATTCTATAAGTAGGGACACCTGCATTTTCTCAGTTAAAAATGTACTTATGAATCATTAGTAGCTCCAAACATTTCAAAGTCAAGAAAGATCTCTCCACGCAATGGTATCCACCACTTCCTGGCTCTCTGACTACAGGAAACTTTTAAAAAATATTTCAGTGTTTGAGTGCCTAAAAGAGAAAAGAAAAAGCTAATCTCGTACACTTCTGAAATATACAAATGGAAGTAAAAGCCATTTAAGCTCAGCAGTATAATGATTCCCATTGTTTTTATACAGAACTGATTAGGATATTGGATAGCAAAGCATCAATTACATTATTATAGGAGTCTTTTTTTTTTTTTTTTTTTTTTTTTTTTTTTTTTTTTTTGGTGGTACCAGGAATCTGACTCAGGACTTTGTACTTTTCAGGCAGGCACTTATGTCACTGAGCTATATATCCAGCCCCCAAAAGTCTTAAATTATGACTTTTTAAAAAAGAAATTGACTCATTTTAATTGCTCCTCAAAGGTACCTTACATTGTATTGAAACCATTTAAACCAGAGTCTAGCATGTGGATCATGTGTGTTGTACAAATGTGTTTCATTTTATCGATCAGAGTGTGAAGAGTGAGAACCATTTTTTGGAAATTAGTTATACACTTGTACTAAATTCCCTATTAATTGTTATGCTCAAATCTTCTGTGAAAGAAACACTGCTTTTATCGCATTCCAAGATGGGGACAATTTCTTCTTCCTTTATGCTGGTTTTGTGGCCCGCAGTTCCAAAGAGAACATACCAGAATTATCATTGGCTTTGATTTGAGCCTGGATTTCTAACAGCATGGGATGTTTCTTCTCTTAGTTGCTGTAAACTCTTTTCCAGCAGAATCAAGTCCAGCTATTGATTTATGTGTGACTGAGGTTAAAAGGGTGAAAGTCCCCTTCTGGCCAGAATATCCTCCATCAGTCTGTCCTGTGCAAAAGTCAGCCCATCTACCCACCAGTGTGGAGCTAGATCAATTATTTATATAAACCAAGCTCATACCAGGAAAACTACCCAGCTTTCCCATACAACTAGGAAAAATAATAAATTCATATTTGTTTAAACCACTAATTTTTGTGATGACATGCTGGGAAAGAATGGCCTTCATATATTTACAACTCTAGCTACACAGATTGTGATTTTATAGGAGGAATTTAATTCAAGATGATGTTCAGTGTGCTAAATCACAACTATTTCATTTTATGCACAATGAATTTTATGTATAAATATGAAGCATGATGGCTCAATGGGAATAATTAATATTTATTTTAATTATTATTGTTTATTGTGTCTTTATTGTAATTCATTTTGAAGTAGTCTAACAATTAGCAGAAAGAAGAAGGAATGTCTTTGAAATAACCTTAGTTGTGCCCCTGGCTGAGCCATTTCTATAGTAAATAGTACATTGGCTCTGTAATCTATGGCTTCTGTAGAAAGTAATCTAGGCAACACATATCTCAAAGCCCTAAAATGGAATATTCTCATACTTTAAATCTCTGAAAACAATCTTAAAGTTTGAGAAGAAAATGATAGAAGTTACTTGCCATATTAGTTCTCTCTGACTGCTAAAGGAAATCATTACCATTTAGTGGCTTAACTACAATTTCTCTATGAGAAGAATTTCTCACAATTATTGATGACAAAATCCAAAGTTTCTATCACCGTGCCGACATCAATATCTACAAGTAAAGCATGATCTCTTCTGGGACTTAAAAAAGAATGATCCATCCGTTAGATCTCATCTTCCAGTGCCTTTTAGTGTGCTTCTACGGATAGCTGAAGCTGTTCAAACTCTTCTTTGGGGGCAGCATTTCCTCCCTCAATTCTTCAGATGAATTTATGCTGCATCCTTGTTACATGTATAAATGTGATCACATTAAGAGTCCATCCAAATAATATAGGATGTATCTTCCATCCCTTCAGCAATCATACTGGAGTCTTTTTTCCATGAGGAATTAAATTGTGTAGGTGTCATAGGTTCGGGCATGGAGATTGTGCATCAGGAGAGACTGATGGTCATCAACTTATCGTACTGAATTTAGTGCAAGTTACTAGGAAGGCTATTATACAAAAACATCTGCAAAGACACAATATAAATATACATACTCGTGTAAAGTTATGCTATTGAACTTCTGAGAAGGTAAAAGTTTTCTTTAGGAAAGGCACTAGGTTATTGGAATAGACACACACACACACACACACACACACACACACACACACACACAGGCTGAAAACATTTCTACCACAAAAGACTGAGAAATATTAACACAACTAAAATATAATGAGTATAGAACAACTCTCTTTCTAGAGAGTAATATTTTCTTTTTATCTTCAATAGAATGACATTGTCATTCACAATGAGAACTTATCAGAAGAAATGAAAAAGTCCAACAATGAGAAAAAGTACATAAAACCAAAAAGGGCTATACTTATCTATAGGACACAAAGAAACAGATGAAAAATGTTCTGTTACATAAATGGCCAAAATATTTAAGTGGGTGAACCAGTATAGAAAAAATATGCATGGATGGACACAGCGGCATATGCCTTTGATCACAGCACTCAAAATCCAGAGGCAGGAGGATCATTGCAAGTTCAAGACTAACATGAGCTATAAAGTGAGGTCAAGGCCAGCCTCACATGCTTATCAAGACCCTGTCTCAAAACGACAAAAATAAGAAATGAAAATGTACACATGGCCAGTAAACATGCAGAAGGAAAGATGTTAGAACATACTTTCATCATGAGCTTAATACGTAGAATAAATGAAAAAACCTTTTAAAACACATGTCATCATAAATATAATAAAAAGCCTGTGAATACCAAATTTGTCAAAGAAATTCGTCAACTCAAAATATCCCTTTTATTGTTTTTCAAATTTAATTTTTTAATTCTTACACAAGCTTTCGTGTATATTCTATTCCATATATACATACACTGTCAGAAACACCTCTGCTGCTGAATATGTGTTAGCAGTACTACATGCCTAGAAATGCTGAATGACTTAATTATCCATAATTGAAAATAATCTACCTGCCCACTGTAATACAGCACAATGATTATTGTTGTTTACAAGTTGAAAATATTGTGAAAACATGTAAATGATAGATACAGACACCAAAAAGTAATGGGCAGACTTAACAGTCACACTGAATAGAGCAAAACAATTTAAAAACATATATAAGACTATAACTTCCTCTTTATGAATATGGGAAAAATGGTGAAACCAATATATAATGTCAAAAACTGAACATAGCATACTCATCTGCAAAAAACAATTAAGATAGTGAGTTGTAGCTTATCAAACAGTCCTGAGATCTGAAAACTACTTTGTATATTAACACAAGTAATAAAATCATGCTTGTGTGTACATTTGATACATGCAACTGACTGCATGTATATTATACTTTTCTGCCTTTTCCAGCAAAAATCCTTTGACAGTTTTCAACCTTTGTGACAATATTTTAGTAGGAGGGATTTTAACAATCTATTCTGATATGTATTATTTATGACTTAGACATTAGATGGCACAGACATTAAAGCAATGCATCTTTAATTACATCCTAGAAAATAAAATGCCTTCATTCTTGTAATCTCATCTCTCTGTCTTGCTACTTTCCCTTCCCTTGATTTTTATCTTCATGTGCGTCTGTCACTATTTACACATTCATCATAATTTGTCTCCCATAAACAGCAATTTCCCCACTTTCCATATTTCACAATTTAAAATTGTTTTCCGTATAAGATTGAAAAAATATATTTAAAGAGTAAATATACTAAAGCCAAAACAAAAACAATTCAATTTTATAGGTAGGTAGTTTATAATGTTAATTAACCTACATTTCCATAATGTTTCTTTTCTTTTTTTTTATTTTGGTCTGGTCTCTTAAAAGGAAAACACACACTACTGCTTCTTATTTATTTACACATTTACATTCAATGAAGGTACAACTTACCTTTCCTTATTTTGTTACAAAAACATCTTTGATTTTTATTTCTACATATTATACATTTCAGGTGAACACTGATTAAATGAGGATTTTTTTCTATTATCCTGATGCATACTCAATTCGTGCTATGATTTCTTTATTTTTGCTTTTCATTTACTTTTGTAATTACTATACTGGGGTAAATGTGTTCTTAAGGTGCTACTGAGAATAATTTAGGGAACTCAAAATATACTTTAATTCTTATAAGTGCTACATAAGCAAATAAATGTTAATTTAATTTTTAAAACATAATACAGTTCAATTACTATAGTTAAGACTGAGAACACCAAAAGGAAGTAGTAAGTAATTTGAAGTACAAAATGAAGTAAACAAAATTAAAAGCTTTCTAAAAGCACAATTTCTCTTTGCTTTTTGAGTCTGGCTACTCATGTAAAACAGTGTTTTATTAAAGCCAAAAATGCTGAGAACTTTTAGAAAAGTTACATGCCACAGTATTTTACATTATCATTTTTTTCTCATTACAACTATTTGAAGTAAACCCATGTTATTGTACTGTCATAAATAATAAACCTGGATACGGAAGTATAAATTTAAGGAATGCTATCATATCTTTTATCCAAAATTTTTCTGTACTTTATGCTAAACCCCTTTTAGTTTTTAATAAAACAGTAAAACTTTCTTTGATACATTTTGAAAAACTGGATATGTCTGAAATCTTCACTAAACTCCCATTTTTATTAGACTTTTAATATTACTTTTACAATAAAATTCACAAAATAGTCAAATTTTTCAGATATTTGTACAGTAGTGAAAATGTAAACACTAAACTAAAGGATCCCAGCAAAAAATAAATAAGACAAGTTCCTGGACTAAATACATTGAGCAAAAGCATGGCTTTACTGATTTCAACGCAGTTCTGACACTAGTTTGCTGCATAGGAGCCCTATGACTTTAGAACTGTTGTATGCCTTCCCGTCAAAGCTACTTTACAATACATAGGTTAAAACCATAACTATAGTGAAGACATTTTTCTTTTTTTTCTGTTCAGGGTCTTAACACACAGCTCAGACTCATAGTGATTCTCTGGTTTTCAGCCCTTGGGACCGGGATTACAGGCTTCAGTCCCCATGCTGGGTCTGGGTGGCCAGCTCTTCACGGTTGGGACCAGCACAGCATTTGGTGCACGGGATCAAACCCTACTCTATGTACTTGCATAAGTAGGCACTTAGTCCACTGAGCCATTTGGCTGGCCCTTAATAGTGAAGACTGTTTTAATGAAATTACTATTTGCAATAAGTACTCTATATTGAAATTATTATCAATAGTTTGATTTTCCAATTCCTTATATACTTGTAAGAACATAAGCTTCAAGATGAGATAAAAATCCTTTATAAAGTCTGAAATCAGGGTTTCTTTTATTTAACTCTGGTTATTACTTTGCCTTGCTTTCTTCCATTTATTTATTTGGTGCAGGGTCTCACTATGCAGATAGGACTTGGTTGTGGGCTCAGTATGCCCTGGGCAGGGCTGCCGCTGCATGTGGGACAAGGGATAAAAGCCTGGTCCTCGGGCTTGCCAAAGCAGGCACTTAGTCCTCAAGGCTATCTCGCTGGATATATCTGGTTATTTCTGCTCTTGCTAAAGGCAAAAACTATCTTGTGTCTCATCTCTGTATATTAGAGAAATGTATAATTTCTTAAGACTTTCCAAATGTTTATGATTAAACATTTAATTATAAGATGCAATAATAAGAATATTTTTTTTAATCTCTAATATAACATAGGAGAATGAAACTCCCAACCTGAAAGAGTTGGTGTTCTCTAAAGCAAAATAATAAATTTAGGAACAATGAACGTTAAGAGCAGAATATATTTGTTGGGAGAAAGTGGTCTGAGAGAGGGACAGAAGGAGCCACGAGTGGGTTACCAAAGGCCCTGTCTTTTCTAGGGATTTTATAGAAGAAACCACAAGGTGAGGCAGGTCTACCATGTGAAACATAGGAACATGCCAGATGGGCCTGAGGTAGGACAAAACTGCAGTCAACCAGTAAGGTTACAAACACAATTGCTCATGTGAAATTGATTAAATCCAGGATAAAATCAGTAAGCTATTCAAGTAGCAAGCTGATATAAATACAGACCAGGGTTTGTTTTCCTATAGGGGGTTGAGGTGTGCCTCTTTCCTTTTTTTTCTTTTTTTTTTAAATGTATTTGTTATAAGGTCTCACTATGCACCTCCACTTGTAATGACCCTCCAGTTTTCAGCCTCCCCAGAACTGGATTACTGGGGTGTGCCACCTTGCCAGGTCTCAGTGGCGGGTTCAGTGCACCAGGGGTCTGGGCCTATGTGGTAAGTGGTGCTGGGAATCTGACCCTGGTCCTTGTACTTGCCTAAGCTTAGTCTGCTGAGCTATCCCACTGGCCTGGTTCTTTTAAGTAATAGAGACCTAATTAGACTATCAACCCACTAGATGTGCATTTGTTTTTTCTTAAGTTCTGGCCCACAGCTGGAGTGTCTGTATCTCCCACAGTTGTAAGGTACTCTGCTTCCACACAGGCCCCGTCTGACTGCCGATAGCATTTCTAACTCAGCTGCCTACAACATTATCAGTGTACTCTTTTTCCATGGTTGAAGAGCGGTATTAGAAGTGCATAAAATCAAAAGTCAGCTATTTGATCAGGATTCTATATTATGTTCAATTTTTTAATTTAATTCCACTGTAATCTGACTAAGAGATTTAATATTGAAACTAGAGAAGACATAAAACTCATTAGTATTTGTAGGGCTTTGACAAAACTTCCCTGACACCTGGAGACCTAATTCTATTATTGCAATGCAAAGTAATTCTGAGATTATTGAGTCTCTATTTACAATTGTTTTAAATTATAGATCAATTAATTAAAATATTTCACTAAAAGAATAAAGAGGTATGCCCGAGATCCCAGTACTTGGGAGGTTGAGGGAGGAGGATCGTTGCGAGTTTGAGACCGGCCTGGGCTATAAAGTGACCTCAAGCCAAGCCCGAAATGCATAGTGAGAAAAAATAAATGAATAAATAAAACAAAAATGAAAATGAAAGCAATACCTGTGTATTATTCTGGAATGAACCATATAGCTTATATAAGATGTCAACATAAAATATGGCAGTTATATTCAATTGTCATTATTTGCAGTAGCAAGGTTTTCTGAAGACTCTATGAACATTGAATTAGCAAATACAGAATCAATTGCCTAACAGATGAACATGATTTTTCTCCTGTGAGCCACTGATTTAAAGATTTCTTGCATTGTTGCTACTTCTGCTTAAATATACATTTTTATTACATATTTTACTTGTTAAAATTAATCTCACTTTCAAAACTGCTATAATTTATTCCTCAATGGTTAATTTATCATAGTACTTTTTCCTGCAAGGAACAGCATAGTCTTATGCTTTGGAATATAACATGTTTAGTACTGTGTTTACAGGTGTGATAAATAATGAAATTATGCAAAAGAAAAATAGAGAAATGTGAAAAGTACAGCGTACAGACTAAAGGAAAGATACTGGCTTACAATATAAGAGCCAATAAATACAATAGATATTGTAAAAAGAAAGAAAACTACTCAAAAAGCAAGTAGCAACTGGGAAAGGAGAAAAGAAAAGAAAGAAGAGAACAATACATACATGCAAGATAACTAAGGTAATGGCACTGTTAATTTATATTGGCTTATTGAAATGAAAAGTTAATGCTTAATTGTTTGATCAATTTTCTACGGCTATGTCTGTTATCTGAACAATTACTTTACAGATAACTGTATGCAACATAACCATAGTTAATTTCTTAGCATCTTGTGTTGAAATTCTCTATTATTTGTATTGTATTTTAAATTTTTATTCTCATTAAAATAAAAATAAAATGAACTGAAACAAGAAGATGAAGCATTGCTAAGCCTAAACTGGGAAGGTGAAATTCGGTGATTCAAGCTGTTCAATGTTATGCATTTGTTTTTGTTTTGATTTTTTTTTTTAATTTTAGGGAAGGGTCTACAGGGTGTTCAGGGTCTCACTACGAGATCAGGCTCATAGTGATTTTCCTGTTTACAGCCTCCCAAGTACTGGGAATATAGGCAGATGCCAGCATTTCCATTCTCAGTTGCCGTCTCAGCACACCCTGGGGACAGGGATAGCTTGGCAGACCCAAGGATTGAACTCCCAGCCTCTGTGCCTGCTTGCAGGTGCTTTAATCCACTGAGCTATTTGGCTGACCCCAATGTTATGCATTTGCAGTAAGGAGTCTCTAGGGCCTTGAGTTCTGGTTTAGGAACTGATTTGCAGTATACATGTATTGCAACTAGAGTGAATTGAAAACAGCATTTCTAAATGATAAAACTGCTGTAAATACAATCAAAATTAGTTAAATATTTTAACACTGAAAATGAAATACTAAAGCTTCTGGAAGAAAATGTAGGTAGGAATCTTAAAGACATAGGGGTAGGTAGAGAGTCCATGAACAGAAACCACATTGCACAGAAAAATCTTCCAAGAATTAAAAACTAGGATCTTGTCTTTTTGAGAAGTTTCTGCAAGTCAAAATAAATCACTAACAGAGTAAAAAGATAACCCTCAAGTAGAAAAGATTATTGTCAATGAACTTTTGATAAAGGCTTCTATCTAGAACATATAAAGAATTTTTTAAAAATCAGGCTCCCAAAATTCCAAGACCCAATCCAAAAATTAACATCTGAGATGAATATGCACTTCTTATGTGAATAAATACAAAGGATAAATAAAAACATGAAAAAAATTCATGACATATCATCAGTCATTCAAGAAATGCAAATTAAAACAATGAATGAAATTTCCATCAGTAATAGTGGTTATCATCAAGAAGGCAACCAATAAGAAGTACTGAGGGGCTGGGAGGAAGAAAGGAAGCTTTCTTCACTGCTGGTGAGAGTGCAGACTGGTACAACCACTATGGAAATTAGTGTGGAGATTCCTCAAAAAATCTAGAATTTGAGGTAGCATTCAAGCCAACTATTTCCTTCCTGGGTATTTTTCAAAAGAATTGAAAACTTTGTATCATAGCAATATATGTGCACCCTTGTTTGTGGCAACAAAATTTGTCATAGGTAAATTTGTCATTGAAAGCAAATCTAAGGTGTATCAATTGAAGAATGGAAAAAGATGCAATATTTTTACACAATGGACTACTATTTGGCTGTGAAGAAGGAAAAATTGAGAGTCTTATCAGTAAATGGATGCAAGTAGAGAACACACTCTTAAGTGAAACAAATCAAACCCACATGTACAAACATCATGTTGTCTCCCTAGTGTAAAAACCTGAAAGAGTAAATGAAATCTCAAGAGTACAATAGGTGCTGTGAAAAGGGGAAAATTAGTGAAATGAGAAGGACGTGAATGGGGGAAAGAGATATGTGTATGTATTTATGCAGGATGCCTTGGTAATTGTACTGTGCATTTCTGCTGATCTATGGAATGGAGCAGTTAGTGCCTTCTTCTTCTTCTTCTTCTTCTTCTTCTTCTTCTTCTTCTTCTTCTTCTTCTTCTTCTTCTTCTTCTTCTTCTTCTTCTTCTTCTTCATTCTTTTCCTCTGTCCTTCTTCTCAATTTCTTATAATGTTATTTTCTTTCTTTTCCCAGTTTTGAATTCATATATCCATCAATCTTAACAACTAATTTGAAGGCATCACTATGAAATACAACCTATGCTGTTGAACTCATATTAGTTTTAGTGAAATTCTGTATCATTTCTAATTATTGCTAATTTGTGATAACTTTAAAAAGAAAAAAAGTAAAAGAAATAAAACCTTTGCGTATGTATGACATTTATGAGAATATATCTAAGCTTTATACATAAGCATGATGTTAAGGCAACGATTATTACCTTTATGAGCTACCCATCCCTTTCCAGAATTTCAATCCATTTTTTTTTCCATAGGACATACTATTCAGCATAGATCTTCATTCATATATTTGTCTGTGCTTAACACTCTGAATTTGAGATTCTCACACTGCCTTTATTTATTTATGTATTTGTTTATTTTTGGAGAACCCATTCAAGATTTTGAGATTTAGACACTGGAATTTCAGCTGCAGCCACATGGTGATATGCGACACTATAGAGTCCTTTTACCTTTTGTTGTATTTATTCTCAAAAAATGAAGGATTTAGTTACTTTTCTCACTGCTGAGACAAAACCTCTCAACATCCATTGTTAAAGGAGGAGGAGTTTATTGTAGCTCACAATTCATGGAGAGTTCAGCTTACAGCCAGCCAGATCCTCGACAGAGCGGCATAATCAAGAGAAGAAGCAGTTCATGGCTGGCAGAAGACAGCAGGCAAAAGGTGTCAAGATTTTGAAACAAACATACAGTCACAAGTGAGAATCCTCTTTCCATCTCTTGTATCTTAAATGGTTTGCCTGCTCTTGTTGGCAGTGTAGGAAAGCATTTTCTATCATTAATATAGACCAGAGCACCCTCATCTTGGACTCTAGTCCATCCTAGCTGGCTCCCCTCAAGCACACTCTCAGTTTAAATTCTTGGACTACAGCTAACAGCCAAAAATAAACTATCAACATCCAAGACTTTTCAGTGCCACACACCACCACTATCTTCTCCCTTAGCAATCCTGTAAAGCAACCATTAACACTGCTTAAACTAGCTAGCAAGGTAGACTGCAAACTTTTTAATGCAGCCAGTGAATTTAAAGGAGAGCTACTTTTCTTTCATTAGGTATAACAACGAGCAGTTCTCTTTGTCCTGTGTGCCTGCTACCCCATTGCTAGAATGGACTTTCACCCTCCTACAAGGGTTAAAATTTGCCTTATCAAGACCTCTTGCCCCATGTCCAAGTGCACTCTTTCCAACCCTGGTGATCTAAATCCAGGAGCTTATATCCAACAATAAGTAGTACTCACATCTTTCATCTCAACATGGAAGGCAAGTTTTCCACCACAGTTGAAAAATAGCACAAATATTCCAGCACAAAAATAGTTATGGGGTCCTTATAGTTCCAAAAAGTTAATGTAAGAGAATATACTAGTCCTTTGGTATGAGCAAATCTCTTTCTTAAGTGTTAAAATAAGAAAACACATCATTAACCCTAGCATGGAAGCATGAATTAGTCCCAGCATCACATACCTTAACCCAGAAGCACCGATGCTAGATCCAGCTACCTCTGCAAAGCCCCACTTGTGATTGAATGAGGCTTTGGTGAGACATATAGATACAAGTTATTGTATTTACATAAATATTAATTCTACACATTTTATAATATTTATATCTTATATTAAATCATATACAATACGTTTTAATTTCTAACTTTAATATATGAATTTGGAAAATTAATCAGTTAGACCTTAAAATCTTTGTACATTCTGCCCAACACTCTGACCCTAGTAATTGTGGGTATTGCTATCGAGAAAAATATACCACTTATTTATTGAAGTCATTTTAATTATTGAATCTGTTATGCAAATAATTTCTGATGCAGCTTAGGAAAACTCTTTCTCATTCAGTATCATCGAAAGTAAAAGCATTCACAAACTGAAACTAAAAACTCCTAGTCTTCCAACGAAAAGTTTGAGGTATACTGGTTAAACTCATAGAAATGATAATTTGAGTGTGAACATTGTGATTTCTGACTTACCATTTTCAAAAGAAAGGCATCTGTCTGTATCAAAGGACCGGTATGTTCTCCTATGTTAATTTATTAGAACTATAGTCTCAACTGACATTTGGGCTCAAAGTCATGCAATTTACACTCTGACAAGAAAACTTGTCTCCATTTGAACCAGTTCTTGAGCCTTTGTGAGGACAGAAGATGAAGTCAGTGTCTCAATGTGCATGACAGAGGAATTTCAAAGCAGCCTCATGTTTGAACTGTAGCGCGGTTATGGCTATACTAACTGCTTTTAGCCGTATCTTCAGTGAAAAATGAGAAATAAACAAGGGCAAAATGTTTGCAGTCTCATCACAAAGAAACACCTGCAAAGTTAATGTGAAATAAAGCAAGCTGCTGAAAACTGTAGCCTTAAAATATAGTCAAGTACTTTGCTTCAGATCTCTCAGGAAGATGTCCTGAAGACTTGAAGATGCAGGAGTCATCAAGATCTCAACTTCTCTCCAGGCTTAAGGGTATGTAACTGGAAAGTTTTCATTTAAGCAGAGAGGCTCTAAATGCCTGAAGTACTGCCTACAGAACTGGCTTCGCCATGTTCAGCTGTTCAAGCCCTGCACAGCCTCTACAACAGCTTAACTTTCTTTTGGATTTTTTCACAGTGCTTACAGCTAAGAGTATACTATAGGTGCTGCTGGATCTGGCAAGAGACCTGTAACAACTGAGGAGTAATGTTAGTTAGAAGTGCAGAGGCAAAGCATGTGTTCATGAAAGCCCACTCAGATTTCAGAAGAAAGCTTTGGAGACCACTCATGCTGTCCCTCACAGAACAGTCTTAGAATTCTGGGGTGAAACTGAAAGTGCATTACACAGTGAAGTCAAAGCTGAAACCCCAGGAATTTAGAGGTGTCAGGAATGTAAAATGTGTGTTGAAGAATGCCAGCAGCAGCAAGCACAGTCACCTCAACAGAGCCCATGAGTACTAATACCAGCAAGGGCATAGAAGTATGGCTGCCCATGCTTTGAGCTCAAATCTAATCATGGCATGACTCAGCTGCTACATATGGAGTACCAGATTTTATGCTTGGGCCAGCCAACTATCATGTCAGGGGTTTAAAGCACCTGCAAGCACGTGTAGGGGCTGAGGATTTGATCCCCAGGCCTGCTGTGTCAGCCCCGCCCCCAGGGTATGCTGAGAAGGTAATTGAGTCTGAGCATGGTGGCACGTGCCTGTAAATCCCAGCTCTTGGGAGGCTGTAAACAGGTGGATCACTACCAGTCCAATGTAGTACTAAGATCGTGAACACCCTGTAGACCCTTCCTTAAAATACAAAAATAAAAAAGTTTTTATGCTTTTCTTACTGGGTTTGGTCTTGCTCTGAGTACATTTGTTTATATTTCTCTATTCCTACCTTTGGAATGGGAAGGTTCACCATGTGTCTATGTATATTAGCAATGTTTAACTTTCTTCTGGATTCTTTCACAGGGCTTACAGTTAAGAGTTTACCATGAGCCTCAGAAAATATATTGGACTTTCACATTGTAATTACACAGAAACTGTTTAGAATTAAATAACTCTCACAGATGAATTATATGCATTTTACATATTCTGACAGACAAAAGTTTTGGGCAGGCCAGGAATAGAATGATTTAAACCTAAAATGACCCTCAAACTTTTCATGTGCTTAGATGTTGACAGAAGCAATAAGCCGATCAGTGCATTCATGTATTCATGAGTTTAGCAGGTAAAACAACTCATTCAGTGTGGATCGCTGGGGACACAAAGCAGCAGGGCATGTTTTCTCCACCACAGTGCACCTCCACACTTCCCCATGCCTCACAAGAAGTGTGAGGCCATTTCCTCTGCCATTCACACCTACCACATGCTTATTCCTTGGAGCTAACGTGCCGTGGACTGGGCCACATGACCAAATGGACCTGCTCTTCTCCTGGGTGTGAGTGGCATATATTTTGTTCCAGAAATGGGAAAGCACCTGCAACACACATGCATCAAATTCTAGTCATGATGCTCTTTTTACCAAAGTCTATTGAAAGCTGTTCATTATGTATTCATTTTTCAGTGTATGTACAGGCAACAAACCATGCATGGTGTTGCTTCTTTATCTTCTCACAATAAAGTCCTGTGGAATTTTATTAGAATGAAAAATAAAAAGGACTGTAGTCAGAAATGAAAAGTATGCCAAAGAAACAAGAGAAATAAAATATGAGTCAAGTATCAAGTGTGGTAGAAAAGCAATAATTGACCCCAGAAATGTGGAATCCGCCTTCGTTTGCGTGGCTTTGCAGCTAGAAAGACTGAATGGTGACTTCGTCTACCTAAAAAGAAAGTTCATTGTATTTTAAAAGTCACAAAAACATGATGCTGCCCAGGATTTAGCTCAGTGGAGCACCACCTGCCCGGAAGATATGAAGTTTGGAGTTCACCACCCAGCAACAAAAAATCCCCAAGACCAATCAAAACAAAAAAAAAATGAATCAGCAAAGATGTTAGCATTGGAAGAATCTTCTAGCATATTTTATAAAGCTAAAATATCAAAGTATAAAGTTTTAGAACCTGAGTCATACTTTGCAAAGAGTAAGCTAGCATGTGAACCCATGTAAAATATGCTTATTAATAAGATCAGTTATACTGAGAAAAGCAGGCAAGAAATGCTTAAAGTAACTTTAAAAGTTTAAGCAAAATTAGTACTTAAATCTCTATATTTTGAATGCTTAACACACACATACACAGGACACATACATTGATATTGCTGAGCTAGGATGGATGCTCAGAAAACCTCCAGTTGAAGCTGGTAAGGAGAAATAACAAGTAAGGATAGGCACATCCAGAGGCATCCACCTACCTCCAGGGACACAAGAAAGAGCTGCAGACAAAGCTATGTAAATATGTGTCTCTCATGATTTGAATTTCATAGCACTATTGTATTGATGATCACATCACAGTGCTGTGAAGACTGCAAGCCAAGAGATAACATACAGACTTCTATTTTCACTTTCCTTATCCTATACTCTTTTTCTACTGAGCTGCTTTTGAGTTATATCCACCATAATAAATAACAAACAGAAATAAAATATCCCTTCTTCTTTGAGTCACTGTAGAAGTCATTGTATCTGGGTAGGGCTCTGTGGGAACCTCTATACTCAGAACTAGATAATAAGAATTGTGCTTGTTCATGGGACTTGGAACTGGAGTCTGAACCAGGAGATTCATACAGGACCACTCCTACACCTGTGTGCTCTGTGCTACCTCCTGTAGTAGGCTTCAAAATGAATTGAATTGTTGAATACCCACTTGGCATCATATAAATGGAGGATTAGAGTAGGAAAATAATCTGAAGAAGTAGTATGAAGAAGAATAACTTAGTATTATTTGCTTGCTTCTCTTTGTGATTTCACTAACCATTTATAATGGACACAAAGTGAGGTTGTAATGTTTGCCAGGGTTTTTTGTTTTTTATATGTTTAGTACTGGGTCTTCAGGGTCTCACTACACAGATCAAACTTGTAATGATCCTCCTCTTTTCAGCCTCCTGAGCACTGGAATTACAGGTGCGCACAGGTCCAGTCTCAACTGCTGTCTCAGTGCACCCTGGGGGCAGGGTTGGCATAACACGCAGGGGATCGAACCCTGGTCCCTGCACTCTGCCTAACCATGTGCTTTAGTCTGCTGAGCTATCTGCCCAGCCCACCAGGGTTTTTAAAGTTTACTGAAGAATCATACAATATGCCATTGATTATTAAATTTATTTTTTATTATCTCATCTTAAATAAACATTTTTCTTCAACTGCATTGTGCAGTGAGATATAATTGTAAAAATTGCTTAGGGTTCTTTTCTGTTTTTTTCACCCACTGATAGTAAGGTACCTCATTCTAAATGTGATTTAGATATAAATAGAGCATACAAATCATTATACTATGATAAAAGAAAAAAGCAGGATTTTTAATTTTTTAGCGCTTTATCATTTCCACTGTAATTAAGAAAGAAAGAGACTTTTCTATTACAAGGAGAAGTTTCAAACTCCTGAACCCTGGACTCTTTTTATTCTGAGATGGACTTTTTTGGCCTTTGGGCAACTTTTCATTTCTAGAAGAGTTTCATAAGTATGTGTCTGAATAATGAAGAAATGTTCTTTATAAAACTATGTTAACTACCAAGAAAAAATGTTTTCTTATAATCAGTGAAATATCCCCAAAGGTTGGTGGCTGTATTGTGCTAAAACAGTGATATCTAATCATATTATTAAACAGAAAATTAGCCCAAGTTATTACCAAAACAAACTTGGAGATATGTTTGTTGGTGAGAAAGTCAGGAAACCACATAAAAATTGCTGCAGTCTCTAGATGTGATTTAAGCATGTTGTTCAAAGAGGAGACAGAGACCTCAACTCATAATCCAATCACTGAAGTGGATTCACTTACTTGTCACAAAAGATCATTGCAAGCATTCTAGGTGAATGCTCTGCTGCAGAGCTGTGTGCCCAACTCTGTAGCAAATACTTCAAAACATGTCAATGTAGGGTACAGCTGTATTTTTCAGGAAGAGTCAGGAAGGTAGAGAAAATAAAAAGGGACTTCAGCTTGAACATCTAAAGGAGGCACTTCTCTGAGGAAAAAGACCAGGTTGGTCTGTTTGTGGGCTCACGCCATACTTGGATGGATTGGCAGCAGTTGGCCATGGTCCAGGAGACCATTTTGCTTTTAAATATGGCTTCAGAAATCCTTGTTACTTGTGCGTGCAGTTGAGTCTCTGTGAGATCATCATTTGTCTTGGGCTGTTTCAGTCTTATCAAGGCTCTGTTAGAATCTAATTTTTAGCAGATTCAGGGCATCCAGGCAGCTAAGAGAGCACAGTAACAGATAATTAGGATATAGATGTTTCAGAACTGCTTCAAAAAGTAGCAGGAATCATGGAATAAGTGTATCTGAAGCAAAGAGGAGTCTTTGGATAAAGGATAAAGTTGATATGTCTGCCATTGTAATAATTTGTTTTAAATTTAAACATTCATTGCATGTTTCAATCTTATTTCACATTTCACTCAAATAAGAGAAAAGAAAGAAAATGTAGGAAAATAAGACAAAGTACAAACAACATAAAACTTTCCAAATGTGATAAACAAAAAAACTTGCTGAATAAAACTAAAGAGATTTCAAATAAAAGTATACAAAGAAATTCATACTTGAGTTCTATATTTTAAACTTCTTAAGGCTAAAACCTGGAGTACTGTAAAACTAAAAGTGTCCAGAAAAAAAATGAAGTTTGCACAATGGAAACAAACAAAAAGATTAACTGGCTGCTCATCAAACAAAAGAAAAAAAAATACTAAATAAAATAAATACAAATACAGAATTCCATGTCACTGAAAGTACACTTTTCAAATGAAGGAGAAGTAAAGGCATTTGTAGATGAAGCACCTGAGAATGCAGATATATTCTTCTTTTCACCATCTGCCTGAACATTGGCTTGGTAGTTAACTCACATCGGTCTGATTTGCCATTTCACATCCACTGTACTTGAACATGAAATATAATGATTCATCTTACTTCCCAGAAATTTCCACCCATTTTCCAGATAAATTTAGTGATGGGATAGAACAATTAACAATATTCAGTGTACAATAAAAAATGTGTGACCACTTTAGAACTCAGCCAACTGAGTACTTTGATTTACTTAATACTTCTTGGATGTTAATTGGAGTATACTAAAGATTTCTGACATAGGATTCAGTTGTGATCCCTCAGATTCACTCTTGAAATTTTTTGAAATTCATCTCCACAGAATAATACACGAGCAAATGCTTATACTATTTATACACAAAAAACTGTCTTAAGAAAATTTGTACCATTTCTTGCTAAATAGATTACATCCTAGGCTATCATGTGTTTGTTCTTATACAAACATTTTGTTTTCCTTTGTTTTCTTTCTCTTTCTCTCTCTCTCTCTCTTTTTCTCTTTATTTCTCTCTTTCTCTCTCTCTCTCTCTCTCTCTCTCTCTCTCTCTCTCTCTCTCTCTCTCTCTCTCTCTTAGCCCAATTTGTCCTCAAACATGCAGGAAGTCTTTGCCCAAGCCTACAGAGTGCTGGCAGTATAGGTATGCACTATTATGTTTAGCCTACTTGTTTATGAACATTCAGATTTATTTGACATATACAATTTTACTTGATTCTGGCCAAATGAAGTTTTCTTTAATGAAACTAACCTAGCTAATTTTTTTTTTACTGCTAATTGTTTATCATCTAGATCTAGAGCAAAATTATATGTTTTGATCAAGATAACAAAGGATTCATGATTACTCATCCTATTAACATAGCATATTAGATACACCCTGTTTTTTGGTAACATAAAATTTGAGTAAAAAGATATTCCCTATATTCATCAACTCTTGTCCTTTTTTGAAACATACAATAAATTACCAAAGAAAAAGTTAGCAGAACTACTGATTTGTGAAAGATAAACAAAATTTGAACTTCTAAGTAATACTATAGTTAACTCTGAAACAGCAAGATGGCCAAGTTATACTCCACAAAGCTAGAGAATCAGAGGAGATGAAGAGCAGTTTGGGAATTAGAAAACTGTGAAAGTTCATTTCTTCACTAACTGTGTATGGCTAATAAATTTTTTCTTTCTAACATTTTTACTGTTTTTAGAAGTAGTAGTAATCATTAGCAATTTAAAGTTTATACCTATTGAAATGCTGATATGAAACAATATTAGTCACCTGGTGGAGAGAAGAAATTTGACATTATATGGGACTGGGGACATGGCTCAGTGGAATAAGTGTTTCCCTGGCAAGTGCAAGATCCTGAGTTCAATCCCCAGTTCTGCCAAAAAAAAAAAAAAAAAAAAAAAGAGAGAGAGAGAAAAAAAATAAATTCGACATTATACATAAAGTTATTCTAAAAAATAACATCATTAAATTTCCCTTAGTGCAAAGCTGATTTTATCCTTGGTATCTACTTATTTGTTTATTTACTGTGGCTGGCTCTGCCTGCCCTCGGGGCTGGCCTGGCATGGCATGCTGTGCCCTGCATCTAACCGCAGCACCTGCGCTCGCCTAAGGTTGCCTGAACAGGTGCTTTAGTCTGCTGACTACCTCACCAGAGTTCTTCAGTTTACTTTTTTTTATGATAAATACTTATATCTATTCAAGATAAAGAGTTTTTCATTAACACATAAATCCAAGGTAACTTAGAGAATGATTGCTACTCTATGTAATCAAATAATCATATTAAACTATTTAATTGTTTAAGCAATGCATTTTTCCTTTGAAAGGGAGTTTATGATGCAAATATTTAAGTTGGCTTTGTCTCAATTATTGCCTCATATAACAGCAAATTTTAATGAAATTTAATTTTTTGTTTTTATTTTCGAAATGCATACACATTGGAAAATAAAGTGTTTCTCAATAATAGTCCATATTATAGCTTCTCAATAACATTCAATCCATTACATACGATGTACTAAGATTTTACTCAATTTTATATAATGATATTTTACTTAACAAAATGATGCTTTGTTTTCTTAATTCTGCCAAAATCAAATAAGCAAAGAATTAAACAATTTTCTTAAGGGATAAAAGGGGTCTAGTGTCACCAACTGAATTATAAATAAGTATGCTTTGATTCCCAGGCCTGGCTTAAGATGATTAAATATGTTTCGTTGCATCTGACTTCAAAAGTTAGATGTTGGAGATTTAAATGAAATATTTAAAAACGGCTTACGTTTTTCTCATTTGAAGAAGCACTAAGAATTTCTTAAATATACACTGAATTCAATAGTTATCTTAAAGGATAACGCTTGGTTTTTATCTTTGTAGAAAATTTGCATCTCTAATTCCATTTTCTCCTGTTTCTGCTTATTTGCTCTATCAAAGAAAACATTCCTTATCACTAAGACATAGCGTGAAACACCGGGCTTCAGGCCAGTTCTTCCAACTACTCATGATGCTCACCTATTAACTTATCATATTTGCTCCCACTTAACCACGATGAGTTTTTTTCACACTTACAAAAATACCTAATAGTTTTCACTTTGCAACACTCCAGTACTCCATACTGTAAGTGCAGATATTTATTTCGTGGTTTTTTTTTCACTTGTTTCTTTAAACTGTGCTCCTTGTTCAGTCATAGATATGGTTTTATACCAAACAGTGTCATTTGCAAAGCTTCTGTGATGAGCCTTTGCATGATCATTTAATGCCATCTCTCTGTTCATTCACTTCAGTCATGTGTGCCACTTCATCCCCCATGAATTAATGACTATTTGAAGTAATTGCACTAGGGTTCACTTGTTAATGACCCCTCAGCTCATACAGCAAAGACAAAAGTGGGGAATTCAAGTTTGTTTTCCATTCCTACTTGACTCTGTTGACTATAACTGTATCTACAGAAAATACCTAAAATGTGACACTAATAAGCTAGTAATAAACTGAATATTGGAATTCATGTTCTAGAGTCGTATAGATCTGAACAAAACATACAAAAAAGGACAATTCATGAAAACGAGTTGAAGCCCCAGAGACAGCGCGATCCACTCTGCCATCCCCCTCGATCCTGCCCACACCGCCCAGCCAGAGACTGGCCTGAGACAGCGGCTTACTCCAGCAGCCTCCTGGATCATGCCCCAAGCACTCCCAGTCAGTGGGAATTTGCACAACTCACCAGGCTTCGCAGATCAGTGAGAGTGTGGTGAGTCTGAGGGAGAGCCATTGGCTTCTTCCCATGTGCGCTACCTGGATCCCTGCCACCAAGCCCTCCAAGCCAGTGATTGGCCTGAAACCTCAGGACCCACTCACCAGCACCTCCCCGAATCCCCTGCCCTAAAGCCTGCTGAGCGAATGGGAATTTCCCCGAGTGTCTGGCATCAAATTTCAGTGAGTTTAGAACTTCAGCCCTGATGCACTGGAGAGACATTTCCAAGAAATTCCCTGGCTTCCCACCCAAGGGGCCCAGTGAGAGCTCCAGGCCCACTGCACCAAAGAAACATTTCCCAGCGATTGCGGGTCCCACCCCACAGCCCCAAACACAGTGCAGGACAGCCTGGAGTGAAAACTCTAAGCCTGCAACTCTGGAGGGACATTTCTCAGCAAACCCCAGTCCCACGTCACGGCCTGAAACCCAGCATAGCTTGGCCTGTGAGTGAGGGCTCCAGGCCCGCTGCATAGGAGGGACCTTTCCCAGCCTTCTCGGATTAGGGCCCGTAGACCAGGACACAGCACAGGCTGGCCATTCCAGTACAGCATTCTTGGTAAATAAGACCATCCACTATCCTTTAGTGAGCCCAGAAGACCCACAAAAGCTCAGGCCCGCCCACCTAGAGAGTGACCTGCCTGACACAGGAGGGCTGACCTCAGCAATTTTCCGGATCCTCACCCAAAAGCCAGCTAAGACGGGGGATTTTCATTACTTGCTCTGCATTCCAGTTCAGTTCTTGCTCGCCTGAACAGGGAACCAACAGAGGGAAATCAAAGGAGCTGCAGCAAAAAAGAAACAGAATACAACAACTAGATACAGGATAGGCATACCTGGATAATCTCAAATTTAACAAACTGGGACACAAATCTCATAACAAACTAAGGTTACAGCTGCACCAAAGCTCTACACCAAAGGTCAAAGGTCAGTGCTATACAAAATGACAAAGAGAAGGGGAAAAATGCAATCCCAGACCTTGAATCCACCAGTAAGGGCAGAGGACACTAGCTCACTTGCAATGAATGAATAAACAGGTACAGCAGCAGAGGAACAACAGCAGAAAGATAAATAGGAAGTAACACGAGAAGTAATTCCCCTAATTAAAAAAGAAATATCTGAATACATAGTATCTGAAATAAAGAATGAATTCCAGAAACATTGGGTGGAAAAACTGTACTCACACAGTACAAGTACAGAGAGCACTATTCCAGCTGAACTGTATGAATTAACAGCATCTAGAGCAAAGAAACAATAGCAGAAAAATCATGAAAAACTCAAAGCAGAAATAAGTTCTGAAATCAAAAACAATTCTTTGAAAAAAAAGAATTCTTTTAAAGTCATAGTATCAGAAATACAGAAACAAGTCTGTTTTGCTGTATATAGAAATATACAGAGGAAACCCAACTTGGAAGAAACACTGCAGAAAAAGAGTAACTACCACTAAAGAAGACATGGGTAAAAAAATTGAGGAGATCAGAAATATGATGGATTCCTTGAATGAGCAACACAGAAAAGAAATAGAACACATGAAACACAGTCAAAGCGATATAGAAGAGCTAAAAATAACAACCATGAGTCTACAAAACCATTTGAGTGAAAGCAAAGACAGAGTTTCAGATCTTGAACATGCCAGAGCAGCTAGTGAAAACGTGAGTAAGGATCTCTTAAAAACAATGAGAATGCAGGAAAAAATAATCCACAAACTGCAAGATGACAGCAGAATGAACAATGTGAGAATAATTGGTATCTATGAGAATGAAGGAGTCAGTACAAATGACATAAAAAGAATTTGGGGAGAAATAATCGCAGAAAACTTCCCAAATATGAGGAAACAATCCAACATTCAGATCACCAAAGCATACAGAACACCAAATAACTTTAACCCAAGTAGAAACACACCGAGACATATAATAGTTAAGATCCCAGAAATTCAACACAAAAATAATATACTGAAAGCTGCTAGAGAGAAGAAGGAGCTCACATTCAAAGGAAAACCCATCAGAATTACAACTAACTTCTCTACACAAACAGTGAAAGCAAGAAGAGCATGGAGCAGAGTTCTTAAAGTCCTACACGAAAACAAATTCCAGCCCAGATTATTATACCCTGCAAAACTCTCTTTCAAGTTTGATGGAGAAGTGAAATACTTCCACAACAAAGAGCAACGAAAAAATTTCATGATGACAAAGCCATCCCTTCACAGGCTGCTGAAAGAGGTTCTAGAGAGAGACCACAATGATCAGAACTCCACAAATGAGAATGGAAGGAACCCGCTAAATAGGACAATTAAACACAGGATACAAAGGAGTAAACAACACCAGGTAAATATCATGGCAAATATAAGCCAGCACATTTCAATTATAGCCATCAATGTAAACGGACTCAATTCTCGAATTAAGCGAAACAGACTGGCACAGTGGATTAGGAAACAAAATCCAAAAATATGCTGTACACAAGAAACACATTTAACTCAAAAGGACATTCATGGGCTCAAAGTCAAAGGATGGAAAACAATACTACATGCCCCAGCACCTCAGAAAAAAGCAGGAGTAGCAATTCTGTTTTCAGACAGTCTCAAGCTCAAACCAATAATGATCAAATGACACAAAGAAGGCCCTTGGTCAGGGGAAACATTCAAGAGCAAGAAATGACATTCATAAATATTTATGCACCAAACACAGGAGCACCCAACTATGTAAGACAAATCCTAAGGGACATAAAAAACTTAATGTCTAAGAACACAATCTTGACAGAAGATCTTAACACACCCTTATCTCAAAAAGATAGTTCAAACAGACAAAAAAATTAGCAAGAAAGTAGCAGAACTGAACCAGAGCTCAGAGCAAATGGATTTCTTGGGCAAATACAGAGTATTCCACCCAACCACAGCTGCATACACATTTTTTCAGCTGCACACGGGTCATTTTCCAAGAGACCACATACTAGTGCAGAGCTCATGACAAAGGATATGCAAGAAAATATAAATTATCCCATGCATACTATCTGAGCACAAGGCAATGAAACTGGAAATAAATGACAAAAGAAACCAGAAAAACCCACTAAATTCATGGAAACTAAACAACACTCAACTCAGCAATCAATGGGCTGCAGAAGAAATTCAACAAGAAATTCAACAATATATACAATTCAATGGAAATTCAAGTGCAACTTACCGGAATTTATGGGATGTGATGAAAGCAGCTCTTAGAGAAAAAAATAATAGCTATGAACTCACACATTAGGAAAACAGAAAGGGAACAAATTAGCACCCTAATGTTGCACCTCCGACAACTAGAAAAAGAAGAGCAAATGAAACCCAGAGCACAAAGACAGGAAGAAATCATAAAGATTAGAGCAGAAATCAATTCAATTGAGATGAAGAAAACAGTTCAAAGAATCCACAAATCAAAAAGTTGGTTGTTTGAAAAACTAAATAAAGTTGATAAGCCTATTGGGAACCTCATCAAAGAGAGGCAAAAGATAATTCAAGTACAAGCGATAAGGAATGACAAGGGTGAAATCAACACAGACCCAGAAGAAATTCAGAAGATTATAAATAGTTACTTCAAGAATCTTTATGCTCACTGAATAGAAGACACAGAAGAAATGGACAAATTCCTCCAAAGGTACAAATTACGAATAATGAATCAAGAAGATATAACAAACCTCAATAAGCCGATAACAGCCAACGAAATACGAAACATAATAAAAAGCCTACCAACAAGGAAAAGTCCAGGTCCTGATGGATTTCCAGCTGAATTCTTCAAGAAATTTATAGACTATATAATTCCCACACTCCACAAACTCTTCAATGAAGTTGTAAAGGAAAAAGTCCTCCTAAAATCGTTTGTGGAGGCAAGTATAATACTGATTCCAAAACCAGGGAAAGACACAACCAAAAAGGAGAACTATAGGCCTATCTCCCTCATGAACATAGATGCAAACATACTCAACAAAATCCTGACAAATAGAATACAGCAAATCACCAAGAAGATCATACACCAGGACCAGGTAGGATTCATCCCAGGGATGCAAGGATGGTTCAGTATTCAAAAATCTATAAATGTAATACACTATATTAATAGACTGAAATGTAAAAACCACATGATCATCTCAATTGATGCAGAGAAAGCCTTTGACAAAGTCCAACACTGATTCATGTTCAAGGTCCTACAGAAAATTGGAATAGATGGACTCTATCTTAACTTGATAAGAGCCATCTATGACAACCCAAAAGCTAATATAATCCTAAATGGGGAAAACCTGAAATCTTTTACTCTAAAATCAGGTACAAGACAAGGATGTCCTCTATCACCCTTCTTATTCAATATAGTCTTGGAATCCTTAGCAACAGCCATTAGAAAAGAGGGAGAAATAAAGGGAATAAGAATAGGTAAAGAAGAAGTTAAATTATTGCTATTTGCAGATGACATGATACTTTACTTAGAAGACCCAAAAAGTCCACCAAGAAACTACTAGAACTGATACAGAAATTCAGTAGCATAGCAGGATACAAAATCAATACTCAAAAGTCAATAACATTCCTCTATACAGACAACAAGCACACTGAAAGGGAAACAATAGACACAATAACTTATTAAATAGCACCACGGAAAATGAAATAACTTGGGATTCCCTTAACCAAGGAAGTCAAAGATCTTTTCATGGAAAATTACAACACCCTAAGAAAAGAGATTATAGAGGATTTCAGAAAATTGAAAGACAATTGATGGTCCTGCATAGGAAGACGCAACATCATGAAGATGGCCATACTGCCAAAATTGCTGTACAGATTTATTGCAATCCCTATCAAACTGGCACCATCACACCTCCCAGACCTAGAGAAATCATTCCTAAAATTTATTTAGAGCCACAAACGACCTCGAAAAACAAAGGCAATCTTGGCCAATCAAGACAATGCAGGAGGCATCACAATTCCTGACTTGAAATTATACTACAAAGCCACTGTGATAAAATCAACATAGTATTGTCAACAAAATAGATCTGAGGATCAATGGAATAGATTAGAAGACGTAGAGGCATCTACAATCACACTCAGCCATCTGATCTTCGACAAATGGGCTACACAAGCTCACTGGAAGAAAGATAGCCTCTTTAACAAATGGTGCTGGAAAACATGGCTTTCTACATGCAAAACACTAAAACTTGACCCAGCTCTATCACCATGCACTAAGTTGAAGTCAAATGGATTAAAGATCTAAACATTAAAACAGAAACAATCTCCTGGAAGATAATGTAGGATTAAGTCTTGAAGACATAGGGGTAGTTGAAGCATTCATGGACAAACATATATTCGCACGAGAAGCACTTGAAAGAATCAACAGCTGGTATCAACTCTTATTAAGGAGCTTCTGCATGTGAAAAGAAATTTTCAACAGAATGAAAAGACAACCCACAAATTTTTAAAAAATCCTAACTAACAAGCAATGAGAAAGAGGTCTAATGTCTAGAATATATAAAGAACTAACATATAACAGGGCCCTCAAATGAGGGCCTGAGATGAATACACACTTCTCAGAGGACAAAATTAAAGAAGTGAATAAATACATGAAAAAAGGCTCCACATCGCTAGCCATTCATGAAATGCAAATAAAAACAACACTGAGATACCATCTCACTGCAGAAAGAATAGTTATCATAAGGAAATCAACCAACAACAAATGATGTTGTGGGGAAAAGGGAACACTTCTCCATTGCTGGTGGGAATGTAGACTAGTACAACCATTGTGGAGGTCAGTGTGGAGACTCCTCAAAAGAATAGGACTAGAAATCCCTTTCAAGCCAGCTATCCCCCTACTGGGAATTTTCGCAAAGTATTTGGAAACATTGTATCATAGAGATATAAATGTACCTATGTTTATAGCAGTGCAATGTGTGATAGCAACATCTTAGAAACAACCAAGATGTCCATCACATGAGGAATGGTTGAAAAAGATGTGCTATTTCTATATAATGGAGTATTACTCAGCTGTTAAGAATGATAAGTTTGAAGCATTTATACTGAAGTGGCATCCACTTGAATATATACTCATAAATAAAACAAACCAGACATACATGTGTAAATATCATATAGTCTCCCTAGTGTAAGAAGCGAAAAGCAAAAATACAAATGGAAATATACAACAACTAAAACCAATTGAGTCCTATAAGCCAAAGTGAATGGCATATGCTGCAGGATACTAACCAGCTTTTCTTCTGGATGGTTAACAACCTAAGTTCACAGATCAAAGTTGGAGAAATAGAACAGCCACAAGGCCAGCCAACATTTTGACCCTAGCCTTTCAAGGTCAGCAAAGACTCAGGACATAGGAGAACCTGTACTGCTACATCATGAAACTCAGTTGAGCTCCAAATTTTCTGAACAAGAAGATTATCGAGCACACAGAGGAAAGAGACAGAAGTTCTATAGTGTGCCTAGGGAGAGTCACATGGAGAGAAATCTTTCTCTCAGGCTCTCACAGAAAGCAAACTGGTCAAGCATTGGCTGTGACTCATCCACATGGATGACACAGACAAACGATCTACAGAATAAGGTACAGGATTACAAGATAAACCCTGAGGGGACTTCACTGACCTCATAAGAAACATAAAGTACGTGTGTTGGTATATAAGTCTTGCTCTATATAGTTCTTAACCATCCAGCAGAGAAGTATAAAAATGAAGTATACATCGCGAGGCCATAATATTAAATTGAGCACTAAATGGGTCTGGTCAACAACTTCTTCAGATAGCTCACCATTGTTGTGCAATGCTGGACTGTGTAGGACTGTGTTGTCGAGTTCAAGCACCTAAATTAGTTGAATGACAATGGAGTGCCCATCTTTGACAGGTGTAGAGAAAGGAAGGGGTATAGAATGGAAGAATCATGATGTGTTTACATGGACGGTACCGTTGGGATAGATAACGCTGTGCTTCCACATAATTCTATGAGAGGCTTGATTTGCACTAATGGTGGTTGGACAGGATATTATGTCAGCTTCTAGTACTATGGACAATCACTCAGAAAAATAACAAGGTAGAAAGTATTAATTATTGAATCTTTGATATAATTCAGGTATAAAATGTAAGATACGCAACGTGCTACATTCTCTTAGTTTACTGATAAGAGACATACAGTGTAATAATCTTTGTAAGTATAATATCATGTATGCACCTTCTATGATACCAAAACATTATGAAAACAGTTTGCAATGTATTATTTCATCAAATCCATCTTGACAAGTTATCTTAAAACTATTGATATTTGTACTTCAATAAAACAAAAATTAAAAAAATAAATACATAAAAAGAATAAATAAAAAACAAAGAAAATGAGTTGATGTGCTTCCACAGAAAGATGAAAGCTGAAAAAAATTGCCTAAATGTGCGGAACAGCCTGGAGTAATGGCTATCTAAAGACAGTTATGCATATGTAGTGGGACAATAGGAGGAGTTTCGGTTTTAAATGTGTAATGGACAAAAGTTTAAAGGATTACAAACTTATCTACCATACATATTATAAGCTCATTATAATGCATTTCAAACTATTTTATTTATGAATGGATGTTTGTGTGGACTTTTAAAATAATACATCTGAACTTGTGTAAAATTTGTCCCTTCATCTACCAATTTCTTAGTCAAAATTACTCTCATTTAAAGGTATCAAAATTCTTCTTTTCCATAACTAATCACATACTATTTAGAAAAGAAAAGAGCACATTTGGCACACGTGTCTTAGTACTGGCATGTGTATTTTAGTATATATGAGGTAATTTATACTCTAGTTTACTTACTTATTTGGGGTTTTTGAGGATAGTACAAGAAACACGAAAAAAATCCTTCAAAGTTTGGTTATTGTTTAGGTTATGAAATTACTCATTATTTTTATTCATTTAAATAATGTTATTTTAAAAAATAATATAATATGGAAAACAGTTGTATTGCCAATCATCAATTACTAATTGCATAATTTTGAACAGAAAATACTCATAAATTGAGTTGTTTGAACAAAAAATTCCTACCCCATCAAAGCATGTTTCCAGAAGCAAAATAACAGATAGACAGAATTCTTTAACAAATAACTATTTAGGGCTCGGGAGATGGCTCTGTGGAATAAGCACTTGGCTGGCAAAGTCAAGGGCCTGAGTTCAATCCCTGGTTCTGCAAATAAATAAATAAATAAATAAATAAATAAATAAATAAATAAATATTTAACTATTTAAGATTCTAATATATTTCCTTGTTGTATTATGGATGTTCTTGTAAACTTAGTAATGAGCAACTCATTGTGTTACAGTAATTTTTATATAGATATTCACAAAAGTATATTTGCTCATCATTAAATAATAGCCAAAACCAATCACAAATGTTTGCAAAATGTTACTATTACCATATGTACTTTCTTCTAAATGATCTCTATATTTTTGCTTATTCTTCCCTAAAATACTTTTAAGTGAAATCATCCCTCTGGACTTATGACATCTGTTTATATTTCAAATTTTATATCACATAGATTTAACAAAAGGATGATAGTTTCCAGTTTAAGAAATTAAATTCTCCACTCATGAACTGCATGCAAATTGATGTTATTTCTCTATTCAGTCTTATAAATAACTGTGATTCTTTGGGTGAGCGAAAAATATAAAGGCGATATTTATTGTATATTATGTTTCTGAGGCAATATTCTAAGCACTCTACATATATTTCTTCATTAAACTTTCACAGAAAGCCTGCAGTCTTGAAATTCTGTCACACATTACAGATGATGACATTGGGTTTTAGACATTAAATAAGTTGTACAAGGCTAAGTTCTAAACTTACTGGATTCTGACTTCAAAATGCATATTTGTAACCAAAGAAATGGACAGATTCTATCTTAAAAGTTGCCAGAAACAGTATATTTATGAAATATCCAGCAAGAATAAAATGATACATTTGATACTTAGTAAGACATAATAAGAATTGAGTACATTATCTTCACAAAATTAATGACAAACCCTTCTCCTATATGTACAACAGAGTGCTCCAGGATAGTGCTACTATGAAAACATTCAATATCCCATAAAAATACTGAGTATGTAGAACAAGCAATTTTAATTACGTAATAAGCAAACAAATCACAATTCAAGACATGGCACACAGAATAGTAAACAGAATGTAAGATGTGCTCCAGGTCCAGCTACTGTTTTCAGAAGAAAAAAAAAATGATGAGTTTGCTCAGAGCCTCCTCAAAGACTTATACAGATCAATCAGACTGCAGATTTATTAATTAATTAATTTTAATAATTTTATTGAGAAACAAATAGCAGTGAGACAGTTCAATAATTAATACATTTCATATTGTTGTCTTCTTAGTGGTTATTCATATTAAAAGATGAACTAAAGGACATCATGTCCACAAACACTATTAGTGCAAATCCTTTTATTCATTGAGTTAAGAGAAAGTAGCTGTGTATTGATCCTATTTTGAATATAGAGATAGAAGTTTGTCCTTCATTTGTATCCACTGTTTTTTGTTTAGTTTTGTCAGAGATTCGTATTTCATTGTCATTTAAATATTGTAGGTGCATGAATTCAGCAAAATATTCCAAAATAGTCCAGTATTGCATAATAGTAGTAGGTTATCTGTAGGACTGGTAATGTCAGAAGTTGTTGACTTCAGCCTTTTCAGCTAAGCATATTAATATGGCTTTACTTTATATATTCCTTTTTTATACTTTTCTGCTGGGTGGTTAAGACCAAGATAAACTAGGAACTACATAACAAGAAATGTAACTTTTGTATCTGATAAGGTCAGTCAAATCCCCTCAGGATTTACCCTAAAACCCTGGATCATACTTTGTAGATCTTTTGTCAGAGTCAGCCATGTGGATAAGTCATGGCCATTGCTTGACCAATTTGCTCTCTGTGAAATGTTTTTTCTCTGAGAGAATGTTTTTTCTCCACGTGACTCTCTTTAGGCACACACTACATCATTGATGACATTCCTCTGTGACCTTGTAATTTCCTTGATCAGAAAATCTGGGCCACAACTGAGTTATATGATGTTACATTACAGGTTCTCCTATATCCTGAGTCCTCACCAGATTGCAAATTTAAGGAACTAGGAAAATTTCAACAGAGAAAGAGCTCAAGTAGCATTAAAATAATAAGAAAATGTGGTGTGGAGTTTGTCAACATTTTATGTTTGATCGGAGCTGGGCAAATAGCTCAGCAGTCCAAGTGTCTGCCTGGCAAGCACAAGGGGGACCCATGTTCACATGGAATGGAAGTCAGCAGTGAAAGACACATCCAAGTGGAATGGAACATATGGAAAAACCTCATGAGCTAAGACTGTTGGCTTGTTTAAGTATGAAAAAGAAGCACTATAGCTTTGTCTTATTTCTCATTCATTTCATTTATTTTGAATTTGTAAATATATTTATTTTAATTTTGGTTATAATATACAGTAAACCTTTTTTTGGGAGCAAAATGGATCTATGAATCACTCTTGCAATCCAAAACATGTGCATGCCAATGCAAATTTCCCTACAGTAGTGAACTCTCTGATGATTCATTCCACAATCCAAAAGCATTCATATAATAATTACTTCCATGGTGTAATATAAACCAAAATATTAATAAAAATACAAAATATAAAGTAAAAGAAACAAATTGACCTTACTTACCTTTGACAAACTTCTGGAGCTGAGGAGATAGCATAGCAGTCTAAATGCCTACTTGGTAAGCACAATTACCCAGGTTAGATCCTCAGTACTGCATGCGGTACTGGCCCTGGAACCAGGTGTGGGGATGTACACCTGTAATTATAGAGCTGAAAGCCTGAGACAGGAAGATCACTGCAAGTCTGAACTGCATAACAAGACCCTGTAATAATAAATGAATAATTTCTTTTTAAAAAAGAAAGAAAATCTTCTCTCATGTGTGAGGAGATAGCATAGAGGACTGTTATTGTAGAGCACAAATTTCATTATCACCAGTGGAGTTGCTGCTGGCCTTCAGCTCAATGAATCCTATTTTTTTCCTGCAACTCTAACAAGGAATCTATTCCATGACACTGGTTTTGCCTCCCTTTGAAGATTCCATGGAACTATTAAATTAGAAACACACTTTCACTGCTATAGCCATATTTGGACAGTGCTTTTCTATAACATTTTGTAGGGTCATACACATTTTACACATCTTCCAATTTCATTTAAATGAGAGATCCCTCCCTATTTTTCTCATCCTGTGTAGACCACATCTGTGGGACTTATTCCACATCTTGGTGCACCCTGGGGAGAAACGGTGGCAGGAATGAGGAAAATATAGACAAGAACACAAGAAGTGGGTTGGCTGGTGGCCTGTAGCCTGATTTGCAAATGAGTTCCCTCCCCCAGACAACATTAGGGGCATTTATTTGTATCTGTAAAGTTAGTGTCCGGACACAAGATTGCCTAGTGACGTAATAGCTGACTTTATCCAGGTAGGCTGCCTTTCTCAGGACTGAGGTAGCTGGACTGCTTTAGGCACTGTGGCATAGTCTTGCTCTCACACATTTGACCATTTTACAGCTTTAGTGGCTCCCAACATACCTACCTATGTTCTTGTGTTGGGTGAATGATGAATGTTCCCTTGCAGTTGGAGAAGTTGTGTTTGGAGAATTTTAGAAAACCTTTACATTCTTTTTTTTTTTTTTTTTTTTTTTTTTGTGTGTGTGTCTTTTTGAGACAGGGTCTCACTGTGCAGTTCAGGCTGGCCTTAAGCTCACTTTGTAGCTCAGGCTGGTCTCGAACTCACAACAATCCTCCTGCCTCAGCCTCCCGAGTGTTGGGATTACAGGCCTGTGTCACCACGCCCTGCTTTAACCTTTACATTCTTGATGCTAGTCAAAATATTTTTGGTACCTATGTACAGCAATTTTACCATAAAATTCCAATAATCTGTAGTAGTAGTGAGTCACCAGTGCAGCTGGCAATTGTCAGAAGTTGAACTTTTTACAACTAGCATATTATGATATCATTGCTTTTTACATCTTGTGATTATACTCTTCTGCTGGATGATTAAAACCAAGTTAAAGCAGACTCTTATAAGTAGAATTTTATTTTTTTTTTCTTTACCAATGTCAGTTAAATCTCCTCAAGGTTTACCTTGGACAATGTTCAGCACCTCTTAGATCTCTGTCAGTGTCAGCCATAGTGATGAGTCAGAGCAACTGCTTGACCAAGTTGCTTCCAGTGAAAGCTTCAGAGAGAGTTTCTCTCCAGGTGACTTCCTGGGCACACGACACATTTTTGATGGCATTCCTCTGTAGTCCTGTAATTTCTTGGTCAGAAAATCAGGGACTAAACTGAGTTATAGGATGCCACAGCAGAGGTTCTCTTATGTCCTGAGTCCTTATTGACCTTGGAGTACTACAGCCAAAATATTTGGCTGTCTTCTGAGCCCATCTATTTTGTGTTCTCCAAACCTCATTTGATAAACATCCAGAAAAGAAGTTTAACAGGATTACTCTGTAATAATGGCAGTATGTTTAACATTACTATCTGTTGAAATATCAAACACCTTAGATATAAAATGGAACTATTTTCTAATAATCATAGTTATTCTAATATTTAAATCCTTATAGAACATTAGATGTTACATACTTTAGTTATGTTTTTAGACAGAAATTTCAAAATCAAAACCACACATAACTTGCAGCATGATAATGCTGATGATATTTTGTGACATACTTAAATTTTCATTTTGATATAACATAATCCATAATCAATCATATCTAATACACAGAAGCATTTATATAATTTGATACTCTTCAATAGGAAACACATCAAAAATTTTGTTAAGGGCAGAGGTCTGAATCTGAAAGAAAATCTTACATCAGCAATCTTTATTTTTATACTTTGAAATGCCTATAAAACTGGAATGATGAATATCTGTTATACATGATAGGATGAATAGTAATGAATTATCATACATACACATGTAAAAAGTTTTGTTTCTTAATTTAGTTTCATACCAAGAGAATCTTTTATGAGAAAACCTTATTGTAATTTTTCTGAAAAAATATCTTTTAACCAATGTCACAATTATTGGCAGTATCTCCAAAACGACTATAGAGATTATTGGAGGCTTTTTATCAATGAATAAACATTGGCCACCACACTAGCCATCATTTGGAGTACTGTACAATAAACTCTCTCTCCACTAAAACAAAATTTTGTCAAATTAGCTTAAAATTTTGGGTGAAGAGTGAGTAAATCAATTTTGACATCACTTAGATTAACTAGAAAGTCAGGAGAAAGCATGGTTTTGAGTCTATATCCCAAAACTCAAATAAAGAGAGTAATAGTTATTTTCATAAACAAGTACACAGAATACACACAAATAATCTTTACAAAATTAGAGTATACTCAAATATAACCTTTTTAATTTTTTTTTTATTTGAGGCAGGAGACTATAGAGTGCTCAGGATCTCAGTACTAGGTTGTACTCATAGTGATCCACCTGTTTACAGCCTCCCAAGAGCTGGGATTGCATGCACATGACACCATACCCAATATCAATTGCTGTTTCAGCACGGCCTGCGAGTGGGGCTGTCACAGCAGGCCGGGGGGTTGAACCCCCTCTCAGGTGCTTTAATCTACTGAGCTGTTTGGCCAACCCTTCAAATATGTTCTTGATCAAATTGATTTATAGTAACTATTGCAACTGTTTGAAATTTATAAACAAGTAGGCTATTAATATTTGTAAATTAGCACAGATGTCAAAAAAATTTGGAGGGAATAGAATCTTTTATTTATAATATGTTTTTAATTTTGTTTTGTCTTAAGAACACTTCAGCTCAGTTATCTTTATATACTCTACCACCTATTTAGACCTTAGGTATCCCTTTTGTCAGTTCCTTCAACAGTTCTCAGGTGAAACCTAGCCTCATTAGTCTTAACCTCTTCTCCAGATGTAGCATCATAGCTAGCCTGACATCACACTGGTACTCAAACAGATCGCTCAATATTCTCTGGAGAAAAACATAAGCATATTTTCTGTCTGAGAAAAGGTTTAATTCCTCATTGAATTATTGTGCCAGTGTTGTACTTCATCTTTTGTAAAATACAAGGAATTCAAGATTATATACTGAAAAGTGAAGTGGGAGGAATTGATTCCCCTTTCATTTTTTTGTAATTAAATTTTGGCTATACAATGAGAAACCTGTATCCTTTATATTCAAAGAAGAAGCCATGAAATATCCTCCTTTAAAAATAATATGACCTATCTGGAAAGTAAGCAAATCAATCTAACTTACCTGTAGGATGACAATTAATAACAGCAGAGAAATTAGCCAAAAAACTACCTGAAGCCAATTAACAATCAAAATAAAGTCTGAAAATAATTTTGGTTTGATCTGAACAATTTTGAGCACAATATGTCTTTGTTGGATAAGTTGATCCAAATAGAAAGAAATAATCATAGCTTGTAGCCCTTTGGAGGCTACCAATAGGCGAACCATAATTTTAATTGGATGTAAAAATCAAGCAAATCTTTAAACCTCAATACTTTTAGATTTTACTCTAAACCTCTATATTTGTTTATAAATATCAAAGAATTTAATTCCAGTTTTAACTTAGGATGATAAAACTATCAATCAACCTTGCTAGAAAACAAAAGGCTTCTAGGTAATCTTTTTTAATTAATTAATTTTATTGAGAAACAAATAGCAATGAGTTAGGTTCAAAATAAGTAAGTAGGACAGTTACAATAATTAGTCCATTGCACATTGTTGTCTTTGGAGTGGTTATTCAGAGTACAAGAAACAGACATGAAATCCTGTCCAAACACTATTAGTACAAATCTTTCTTCTCATTGAATTCAAAGAAAAAAGCTGTATATCTATCGTATTTTGTATATACAGATACAAAATCTTCCTTCATTTGTATACCCTTTTTTGTGTAGTTTTGTCAGAGATGGGCATTCCCTTGCCATGTAAATACTGTAGGTGCATGAATTCAGCAAAATAATCCAATATAGTCCAGTAGTCCATAATAGTGGTAGTTTTTCCATAGGACTGGCAATGTCAGAAGTCAACTTCAGCCTTTTACAGCTCAACATATTAATATAGATTTACTTTTTATATTCCATTTTTATACTTTTCTGATGGATGGTTAAGACCAAGATAAAGCAAGACCTATATATATAAAAAAAAAAAAGTAACTTCTGTATTTGACAAGGTCAGTCAAGTCCCCTCAGGATTTACCCTGAAACGTTGTACCATAATTTGCAGATCTTTTGTCACTGTCACCCATGTGGATGAATCACGGCCATTGCTTGACCAATTTGCTCTCTGTGAAAGACTGAAAGAATGTTTTCTCTCCATGCGACTTTCCTTAGGCACACTCTACATTACTGATCACTTTCTTCTGTGGTCCCAAATTTCTTGATCAGAAAATTTAGGTATCATGATCATTTATTAATGTGAAGATAACCTTTTTGTCTTTAGGGTGGAAACAAGCTTTTTAATTAATCACTGTAAGGGTAAATGTAAAAAGCTTTCCTTTAAGTGCCAATTGCAATAGAGAGAGGCCCTCTGTTTTCTCCTTTTCTGGGATATTCTATTCCTGTGGAAAGGCTCTCGTACACCTCTACATCAGTACTAGAGCACTTTTGTGACTTCCCTTCCTATAGATATTCTGAACTGGCATTTGGAAGCCCTTTAGAATGTGTTTTCTTTGACTAATTAATTTCTAATTTTTAACCGAATATTTCCTTTTAAAATGTTTATAATTTTTTCCAAAGAGAAAGTAAGAGAGTCTAGAGTGATATGTATGGTGTTTTGACTAGATCAAACTGTAACTAATTTTGCCCTGTATAATCAGCATTAATGACACCACTGGTGACACCTGGAGATTACTTCATATCAGGGCTCTGTCTCTAGTTGTTGTTTTTATTCCATCAAATCAGGGCTGGGAAAGCTCCTAGTACTGGGAATGGGCTCTCTCACCACATCCGTCCTCCCAAGTGACATGGAAGTTTCGGACTGTAGCACTGGCCACTGTCCATAACCACTGTGTATGCACATTATGACTTGTCTCTGACCACTGAACGTTTTGTTTTTGCCTATATTTTAAACATGGACACAGATTATGATGCCCATAATACACATAGCCAATGCCAAGGCTGTGCAGTTCCATAGTCATGACCCTCCTCACCAGGTATATAGGACGGTCACTGTGGTTTGTGCCAACCTTTGAGGCTGGATCAGGCACACGGAGGTGCTGTCAGCTGGAGAATACTAGATGGGTCTGGCTAGGACACTAAAACCTGTAAATATAATATCATGTATGCACCTTGTACAATACCAAAACGTTATGAAAACAGTTTGCAATGTATTAATTCATTGACTCTGTATGGTTAAGGTGTTTTGAAACTGTCTGATTGACATTTGTATTTTAGTAAAATAAAAATAAATGAAAATAAAAAGTAAAAAAAATAAAAAAAAGAAAGGAAGAGGAAAAAATAAATAAATAAATAAATAAATAAAGCCAGTCTGTGCCCCTCCCTGGGCTGGCACCTCCAAGCAGCTTGGAAACAATAGCTTCCAATTTGTTTTTTGTTTCATTTTCCACCTAAATGAAAAACGCTAGAGGGTTTTAACTCTATTTGCTCTTCCTTGTCTCTTTCAGGGACTAGATTTTAAAATAATACTCTGTTAAATTTCTTGTGGCAATATAGAACATGGTAACATAAATACAGGAGCCAAGAAAACAACAAATACTTTTTACATACATCTGTATACATCTATAATATTTCTTGTTCCTGAGAATCTTTTGTCTCATTTTAAATTCAACATAACTTTCTTCTTTTTGGCCTCTCTCAAATCTGTTTTTCTCTTTAAGCTCTATTCTCTCTCTCTGGCCCCAGTGAGCTTATTTCTGGACCTAGTGAACCCAATTTTGGTCCCAGTGAGCCTGCATGCCCATGCTTTATACCTGTTATGCTGTGCATGCTGGGCTGAATTCCTGCTCTAACCAATTCACTTCCCTCTCTTATGTGCACTCTTTGGAAGTTTATCTTCTGCCAGCTT